>PQWD01014564.1:0-108918 GCA_019425675.1 Leucinodes orbonalis | reverse complement strand
ATAATTGACGAGCGCAGATGGTTCTCAGCCCAAAAAAATTATCAACGAGCCAAGGTTGTCCGAAAGTGGCATGCAAACCCCAGCTTGAGCGTTGCAAGAGGGCTAATTATCCTAGTTATATTCTCAATAGGTACTTAGATATTAGCGAACTAAATATGCACCGTTGGAGGGCAAGAAGCACAGCGCACGTCTCGATGATTCAAAGATTAAACCGATTCGATCTTCTGTATAACCTGCCGCAGCGTAGGTAAAATAGGAAGTAAATCCCGCAAAGGCCTTCCCGCATAGCAATATACCTAATTTGGACCGTAACCCATCACGCTAGCCTAACACAGATTGGTGAGTGCTACCCTGCCTACATAACAAAACCGCCATCGAATTGTTGCTACCGTAATCGTAGTTTATTCGGTGTAAAGGTGAGACGCAAAGAATATGACTAGTTACATTGACTTCAAACTGTATCTTTTATTTTTGTTTTTTTTTCTCCTTAGAGATACGGGCATCGAGTTGATAACTCCATTCCGACTTCTTCACAACGAGTTTCGACTCGTTGGTAATTCGGCTATGGAATGCTGGCCATCCTCAGCGCGGTAGACCGCCCACTATTTTATGACACTGGTCTTATGCCAGTAACTTAGAAAGCTTCAATAAGGATCACTTGAGTTGTTATTGCCTATGTTAGTAGATAACGATTTTTGAAGTATACATGAATACCCATATAAGCGCAGTAGTAGTAGATTTGTGCTATAGTATTATAGTACCTTTTACAGACATTTTAGTATTGATTAATAACCTAGTTTTTCATTACATATAGCAGCATAACTACTAGCAGCTCTTAAATGTAATATACATTATGTTTTTAATATTTAAAAATAAGAGATTTTTAATCTTGTACAGTAAGAAACCACGTTTTAAGAATTCGCGGGTGTTTATAAAGCGCGACATATTTGTATCACGTGACCGTCATCGATCCAATGGTTGAGCGCGTCTCGGGTCCATTCAACTCGGCTCGGCCAGCGCCGGGGAGGGACACTTCACAACACCGATTCTATTCATACATAGGAAATTTATATATTCTATCTCTTTCGCGCGTATTGAGAAATAATTAAATGAATGGTGAACGAGTGAAACAGAAATATATTCGAGTGGAAATTATTGAAAGCTGGGCCAGGCCAGTCGCCATGTAGGATTTTTGATGTGGGTGTGTGTCTTGGAACGTCAAACGCTTCAATATTATTTAAAGTGGACGTTAATTTTGTGTAAATCGTCATCTAACTTTACAAATCGTTGTATTTTTATCGTTTGTGGACATATTCCTTGTGATCGAATCATATTATCTGGTGACGACAGATAATAAATAGGAGGGGACTGCTAGCTAAAATACTACGATAGGATAGTAACAACGTTTTACAACTCGAGAGGTGTTCGGAGCGCTCATAAAATTTCTCATCTCGGTGCGGTGATTTGGACTTCCATTTGTTTATTATGTGGTTGGACTGTTACTTGTGCGTTGCATTCGGGACAATGGAAAGCGACGGTGAGTACCTACCTATTAGGTGGAATAAAAAAGGCGATGTCTGCGCATGTAGGCCGCACATGACAATAAACATGCAAGTGAATAAGTAATGGTATTCGATTTTGTGCATCGTGTGGCGCAGCCGTGGTGGTGGCAGGTTTAGAGTAGTCTTATTGAAGACCAAGATAAGTGCCGTGCCTAGTTATGTGAATACATGTAACAACATCGCTTCATCGCTCGATTAATTGATTCGGTTAAATCTGTAAGCATGCGCCGATAGTGTGCACCGCTTACATATGTCGCGGGCCGCGAGCACCAGCCCCTTATCAGCTGATTACAGAATACCTATGCACGGGCCATACCTCTTTACTCTATTAGAAACTTTGCTCACACTACCGTGTAAAGGCGTAGGCCATAATATTTTGCTGACATGCGCTGCTCACATACGCAATTTGTAAATATATATAGTAGGGTTCAAAACACAAATTCAAAACAAAAGAATCTAAAGTGTGTTGAAGTAGTTAGTTATTAGTGGTGTAGTAATATGTGTTCTGTTGACCTAATGAGTCTGCAAGTCAAGATGCTCTCAAATGTAAGTGGGAAATAACTTGGAACCTTTCTTTCTTAATTTTAATATAATCCTTTTTATATTCAGTTGACAGACTTTTACCTATACTGTTTGCTAGCCGTTCTTAGCGAGAGTAAATATGTATTTCATAATAAATATTGAATTATTTAAAAATGATTAAATCTTTGATTTAGTGATTCTGTGTATTATTTAGGTGCACACAAACAAAGCCTCTAGAATTGCCTAACAGAAAATACTTCACACTTCACATTTTCTGTAGTTAATATTAAATCTTAATCTAGATATTCTATTTATAGACATAGAAGAATAAAGTTTGTAAGCCTAGCTTATCTTATGTTGAAATGAGTCATATACTTAGCGTTACACACATATAAATATTTGTAGTTGTGAGGTTCCATAGCAAGGCCACTGGGTCCGACATGTTAGAACTTGATTGAGATAATGTTCTAAAATGACTGAGATAAAGCCAGGATGCGAGGTGAGTCCTCTTTTTTCTTGTTTTTGTATTCACCTTACATGTAAAATTGTTTGACATATTTAAATTTTACTGAGGACAAAAATGTAATTTAATTTTCCAATTAACTGTTTGTTTCATGATTTTTGGCTTGATTATATTTTCCGATTTGTACATATATTTTTTATGTGGTTGGTAAATGTTGAAAATAAAAGCTTCATTGGCTTTTGATAAATAAAATAGAAAGTTAGGTTTTAAGATACATAGAATAAAATCATATTAAATTCATATTGCTGTTGCCTTAAATGTCTTAAGGATGTTTGGTCACAATAATATTTTTCCCCATATTGATATTTGAGACAGACAGGTAATGATCCTGTAAGAGTTATCTAATACAGAATACTCAATAGGTTTTTATAAACACTATATACCTAGGTAGACTTGAATTTTAATCTGTCATGTTGCTAATAAATTTAAATGATTTCATTTTAAATAAACACAACTAAATGTTGCAGAAACAATTGTGTCAATAAACTATTATATGCGTGGGCAGAGCTGTGAGTTATAAACTAAGTAGGTATTTCTGTTAGATTCTAGCATAGGTCATTATAAATTGGAATTTATACTTTTTACAGAAGACAGTGAATCAGTTTTACAGAAAACATATCACTACTGGTAGAACTTTTATTAATCTGGTGGCAGATAGGACAAACATTTTTTCTCGCCAAACGACACGCAAATGTGAATATTAAATATCCACTGACATTCACACAGCGCCATCTAGCCCCAAACTAAAGGCATTAGGCTGTAAAATGGATACTAAACAAAGGATAAACATACCTAAACTCTTTTTAGGGTTCCGTAGCCATATGGCACCATTATAGATTTGTCATACTTGTCTGTCTGTCTATCTGTACATCCCACCCTTTTTTCTCCCAAACTATTAGCACTCAACTATTAAAACTTTGTAAGAATATGAATTCTATGTGACAAGAAACTTGACAAAAAAAAATGTATTTTGGGGTTCCCCATACACTGAACTGATACCAAAAAAAATTTTTTTCGTCATTCCCACATATGTGGGGTCTGTGTGGGGTATGTAGGTAGTGAAAAACGATGATAACGTTTTTAGTATTAAGTAAGTTAATTTTATGATAAAAATTTAAAACGATCAATGAATCCCTTATTTATTAATTTTCCCTGTTCTAAATATAATAATAACTGTGCAAATGTGTCATGGCGCTTGGGCAATTTTTGGTTGATGTTTCTTTGTTAATGTGCATCTAGTTTTATTGGTGATCTAAGGGTGCACTTTTTTTTATTAAATGGTATAAAAATATTGAAACAATAGTTTATAAGTACCAAATGTTTATTAATATATTATGTGTCATTGAGTGTCAGTGATCTTACTATCATTCAAGTAGATCTTATACCATCCGTTTCAGGACTCAGGCCCTCCCCACACGGGCCAAACGCGTAACGTTCATATGTTGAAGTGTACCTAAATTATGACATAAATGAAAGTATCTACGTATGACGTCGCCCTCCTTGATAATTAATTAATGGGCACACTAATGGATATACGGTACCTACATTAATCAATTACATAATAATAAGTGAAGTAAAACAAGTTAAAAAAATCGCTATCAATTAACGTATTCACGTGTTACTAAGTGTATAAACATTTGTTCAGTGAAATGCCTAGTTTGTATGTAGGTACCAATGTCTACTAACCCGTAAACTTAACGTTATAAAACTAGCAAAAAGCTATATAACGCGTTGTTGTTGCGTTAATAAAGGTACTCTAAATTCTTAAATATTATAATTAGGGACGTTTATTAAAAGTCCTCAACCTTTTTTATTTGGTGTATGTGATGATAAAAGGATGTGTCTCCGAGAGCCTGGATGGATCCGACGACTTGCGAAAGATTGTCGGTGGAGACTGGATGACAAAAAGGGAGGACTGGAAATCTATCGCAAAATGGAAGAGATCGTTGTCCAGTAGTGGCCTGTGAAAGGTAGAAGAGAGAGAGGTGTCAAGTTGAGTGTTTTTATTATTGTAAAGCACTTATTTGTGTTCATATTTATTTAATTAATAATAATGTTTCTTGATTTTTTAATCAAGAGAGCGGATATTTTAATTTCAAACAAGTAATGAGTGTAATGAATTAAGTTTAGGAGTAGGTGATTAAAAAAGCAAATCGGATACACCTCTTCGCCCAGGGTTATTGATCTAAGCTAAATCTACTCTACTAAACTGAAATAGCTGAGTGTTGCTATACAGCAAATGGAACTATAGAAAACCCAGATAAAAAGCAACTATCGCAAACGTAAATAGATGGAATTTAAAATGCATATGAGTTTAACTTGGTTGATTTTTTTTCATGGATCTGTTTTACTGTTGCAATTCGGACTCGTTTCAGGATTTAAAACTGGTAAATGTTTGATAATCTCTTTCACAAAGGAGATATTATAAAGCTGTAATAGGTATACGACTAAAAAGTTTTTTTCTGGCGTATAATGATTTGTCAGTTAAAATCGAAGTATTATTCACAAGGGTATAGGTACTAATCAATTATCACAGAAAGCTCAACCACGGCCAATGTGTGTTGGCGAGTCGTCATAAAGGACCAGGATCGGTACTTACGGCTCCCTCTACGGCTTCTTAATGATGACGTCACATTCCATTATTAAAGGACTCCTCGAGCGGTAGTTCATAGTAGTTGGCTGATAATGACTCTACGAACATGTAAAAAAAGGTTTTATTTTCCATTTAGATGGCAATTTACTGCGAAATTATATCCCTTTAAAACTTTAAAACTTGGGTTTCATAGTTCTCTCTGACTATAACCTTCGACAGTAGCCATTGTTATTTTATGCATACATAATTTAAATGTTATTGCATAAAATGTCACCCAATGACCTCATTTTGAAATCTACTAAAGATTCAAGTACCAGACTATGTTGTTGTGGGAAACACCGAAAAAAATCGTAAATTCGGGCATTACTAGGGATAAGGACAAATACTTAGACCAGAACCAGATCACACCCTGTTCAATTGCAATGTTTTTTCAAATTAATAGTTAACTTTTCGTTGAGACTACGGTACTAACTTGCACGTTCAGTTAATGATTATTTAATTTAAGCATCACTATGGCCGGTCGTCGGATTAGTTTGATAATATAATCTCTGGTGACATTGTGCTTTTTAAGTCATTTGAAGTCGTCAGTTTCGGATAATTAGGTTGGTAGTAGTTTACGCCACTCCACATTGAGCCCATGAGGCTGAAACTGGCAGAAAAAAGTCTTTTTGTGACCTAAGTTTTACATCCCTGCCTGCGATTTTCTTCTAGAATTATTCTGCTAGATTCAGCCTCATATTGGGCTCGCATGGTGTGTTTTGTCCTATTCACCAAACAATCATGCTTTATCAAAAGTCCTGTGCTAGTAAAATGACCGGCATATGAGACCTAACATCCATTTCGGATGACGGCGCAGGGCGGTATTGACGTGAAATAGTCACTTTCTACAGTGACTGTTTTTCTAGACCTTACATCCATCTCGGTGACGGGCGCAGGGCGGTATTGAGGAGAAATGGTCATTTTCTACTGTGATGTTTTCCTTCAATACTGCCCTGTCATGGTCCGGCGTGTCACTTACCGTCAGGTTAGCGAACTGACTGTCTCCATCGCATTTAAACATTTAAAAAAAGTTAGGTACGAGTATAGCTAAACTACGCTATACGATAGGTATGTTATTATTATGTATGTTTTATCTGTCGAAGCCGAAGCATATTATACTACTGTTTCATGTTTATCGCTTAATAACAATTACTCATCGTCGGGTTTCATTTTTTCTAGACCAGTTGAGCAGGTTTAGTCCGGAATCGTGTGTTAGTCAATCTAAACATGGATGTGTTCGTTTTGACATAATGAAACAAGTTTAGCGCCAAATTGTAATGTAAAATATTTATTTTATTTACAGTCATTATGTCCCCGTGGTCAAGGCTTTTCCCAATGACTTAGGTCAATAAAGGTCTGGATCCCAAAATACTCCTTAGATCTCAAGTTAGGACTTGTTTATTAATGTTAGTTAATTATTTAAAAATCGCTGAACCATTCCCCAAGTTATGACTTGTTTGTTAATGATAGTTAATTATTAAGAATCTCTGAACCATTGACGAATGGTTTAATCTACAAGCTCCTTGCTTAATATCGGGCTAGATGGCGTTGTGTGAATGTCAGTGGATATTTATTGATTTACTAGCTTTTGCCTGCGGCTTCGCCCGCGTTAAAGTCGGGATAACATGGCTCCACTTTCCTGGTAACGAAAACAGAATAATTTTAACACTGCAACACTGCTTCTTCTTCTTCTTTTTCGCTTCGCATACCAATTTTTGCTTTCACCTTAAAAACTGGAAAAGTCATATATAAATTACCTCTTTTTTTAAGACTTCAAGGGCCGATTTGCAAAAACTTAAATATGTAAGATTTATTATTCGTGACAAATAGTCCTCATACTTAATTTTAGCTTTCTATTTTGTAAACTGTGATAACCCCCCAACTTTAATCCTATGTATAGTGATATTGATATATACATATATATTTAAATATAAAAATTATTATTTTTATGAGATATAGTCTGATTATCCATATTCAGCTCCTACCTTGAAAACTGACAAAAGTCCGGTATATAATGTCCTCCCCTTTTCCTCTCTTTTAAGGCCTTTGGGCCCTATTCCGGAAAAAAGAAAAATGAAAGATTTATTGTTTGTGACTAACAGCCCTCATACCAATTTTTAGCGTTCTACCTTAAAAACTGCGAAAATCGAATATGATACTTCCTCCCTATTTAAAGGGTTCGGGGTGGATTTAAGAAAAAAAATATGCCTAATTTTTTCGTTTCTGGCAAATAGTCGCGTACACAAATTTCAGCGTCGTACTACAAAATTGCGGAATGTTCCATACTAACTTCCAACCCCCATTTTAGGGATGTGAGGGGTGAAAACGGGACAAAAAGTAGCCTCAAACCTATTCTAGGTTACCAAAATCAAAAATCAAAATCAAAATTCTTTATTCAAATTAGGCTTACAAAAAGCACTTATGAACGTCAAAAATATACAAAAATATAATAAAAAACAATTAAAAATACTAAACTAAAAATATGAATTTTGATGCTTTGAAAAAAAGCGCTTCAGTGGATTGGCCTGTTGAGAAAGAAGCACCCAAGAAAACTCAACAGTGTAGCCTTTTTTAAAAACAATTACTTAATGTAACAATATATCATAAACACTGAAATAGCTGAGCAATTTAAGACCAAGGATTTTTATCACATAAATATTCGTCAATAGTGTAGTACCCTTTTTTAGAAAGGTGGTTTTTTATTCTAGCTTTAAACATGTGTAAAGGTAACTCGACAATATTTTGCGGTACCTTATTGAAAAACTTTATACATCTTCCTATAAAAGATTTACCTACTTTATGTAGTCTCAAGTCCGGAACAGCAAGTTTGTTTCTATTCCTAGTATTAAAATTGTGTGAGTCACAATTTTTTTTAAAGGTATGATAGTATTTACGGACGTAAATTAAATTTTCATAAATATATTGTGATGCTACAGTCATTATATTTATTTCTTTAAAAAGTTCCTTAAGAGAGTCACGGGGTCTAAGGTTGTAGATAAAACGAATAGCTCTTTTTTGTAGTACAAATATTGTATTAATGTCGGCAGCTGAACCCCACAACAGTAGACCATATGACATGACACTATGAAAATAACTGAAATAAACCAATCTTGCTGTTTCTACATCTGTCAAAAGCCTTATCTTCCTAACAGCATAAGCTGCCGAGCTAAGTCTACCAGCCAGTGATTCAATGTGAGGCCCCCATTGTAACTTTGAATCTAAAGTTATACCAAGAAATGCAGTGGAGTTTACAAGTTCCACTTGATCATTATTCTAGTTATGTTGGTCTCGACCTGCCTTACATTGGGCATAGTGAATTTTATACATTTAGTTTTTTTTGCATTAAGTAAAAGATTATTAGCAGTAAACCAATGCATTACTTGAGACAGAGCTCTATTTACATCGTCAAAAGTCGCCTTACGTCTGTTAACATTAAAAATCAATGACGTATCATCAGCAAATAGAACTATATCCGAAAGACTTTTACAATAGTAAGGGAGGTCATTTATATATATTAGAAATAATAGAGGGCCTAAAATTGAACCCTGGGTACTCCCATGCGCAAAAGGGCACCATGCGACTTTGTGCCATTAATACAGACTTTTTGAACTCTTTCAGAGAGGTAAGATTCTACAAGACTCAATGAGCATTCTGATACACCGTAATGTCTCAACTTTAATAAAAGTGTTTTATGGTCGACGCAGTCAAAAGCTTTAGACAAATCGCAAAAAACTCCTATTGCATCATGTTTGTCCTCCCAGGCATCAAAAATATGCTTAATAATATTTTTTGTGAAGCCAAACTGTTTCTCATGTAATAATTTGTTAACGTTAAAATGTGAAAGCAACTGATTGAATATAATTTTCTCAAATATTTTACTTAATGCAGGTAAAATAGATATGGGCCTAAAGTTAGATGGATCACTTTTATCACCGGATTTAAATAATGGTATTAATTTACTGTATTTCATTAAATTTGGAAAGACCTTTATCTACACAAGTATTAAATATCAATGCTAGATGGTTACTATCAATAATTACTTTTATGATATGAGTAGAAATACCCCATAGATCTTCTGTTTTTTTAATATTTAATTCCTTGAAAGTTTTGGTTATTGTGTCTGGAGTTATGTGCTTAAAGCTAAAAATTTTTTGCATTCAGAAACACTAGATGTCAAAAGAGAGCCAGCAATGGAAGAGCTTGAATTTAAAGTGCTGGTTGTTTCAATTGGAATATTGGTAAAATAATTTTCAAATACACTAGCTACTTCGAGATCCGCGCTAACAATATTATCGTTAATTTTAATGGAGAAATTATTATCGACTCTTATTCTTACATGTTTCTTTGTTAATAATATTCCAAGTGGCTTTAATTTTATTACCAGAACCTATTATTTGTTACGCAAATAGATCGACTTGGCTGTGTGACAAACTTTTTAAAAATTTTTGAATAATTTCTAACAAAGGCAATAAATATTGCCTTTGTTATACCTTCTATCAACATACCAAGTTTCAATAAAATCCGTTCAGCCGTTTAGGCGTGAAAGCATAACAAACTGACAGACAGACAGACAGATACTTTCACATTTATAATATTAGTATGGATTAATTTGTATGTATGTATAATGTCCAATGTTTTGTTCGGTAGGGCGATGGCGCGCGGCTTCAGTGACCAGTGGTAGCGGGTGATGCAGCGCGAACTCGCGGGCGGTGCCCCGCACCCGCACTCTGCCGCCGCGCCGGCCCACCACCACTACCGCACCACCATATACGATATCGATGATCAGGTAACTCATAGGTCATGAGGCTGAAACTTCGATGGCCAGGAACGAAAAAGGACTAGGTCCCAGGGCGTCCTTCTTCCTTAGGTGGGTGGTGTGCGTTGCACACGGCGCCGCGGTCCTAGGGCGCCGAGCGCCGCTCGCATTATGAGTTCCTCCGAGGACAGCGCTAGGGGCGCTAGGGTAATTTTTGTACACGGGCGCCACATGAGCTAGAGACGGCCCTGTTGGTGCCGTCTGTTAATATGTTCAAAAATATTTGCACTTGTTTATTTGCATTTGTTATAAATGAAAGCAGCATTTTTTTGCATTAAGCCTTTTTTCGTCCCTGACCATCGCGTTTTTTCTAATAGAATTTTCTGCCAGTTTCAGCCTCATGGTCACGTCAAGGAATGCATTGACGGCCCTTTAATGTGAATGCGCTTTTAAAGGACGTCAGGTTTTACCATCATCATCATCATCAGCCTGCCCAACGGCTTATGTCCCACTGCAGGGTACAAGTCTTTCCGCACTCGGGCCCAATGCGGTGGCTGATGTTAACGACAACCATAGTTAGATTGATTAGATTGCAGCCGGGACCGACTGCTTAACGTGCTCTCCGAAGCACGGAATCATCTTTCGTTTAGGACAACAGGTGATTCAGCCTGCAATGTATCCCAAACAAATTAGGTTCTAGACCAATACTGGCTACACTGGTCCGATGTATCAAATGCGTTGTAACGTCGGAGCCTCGTTCAGTGTTTGGCATGTAGTAACACGAACGAAGATTGAAAAAGTGAATGCAAATCTAACCCAATATATTGTATTCTAGATACCGGCATCAGTGATAAGCAGCGTCGGCACAGTGAGCCTATCGCAGTCATCGACAAATCTGACGCCGAACATAACGATGGCGAATCCGACCAATCCGGGCAACGCGAGCAGCGGCAACGCGCCCCAGCCGCCGGCGCAGCCACCGACGCAGGCGCCGGTGCGCAACTTGCCCAAGAAACGGAAGTTCGACCCGTCCGAGTTGGAGGAGATCGAACGGATGCACACTATCGCGAATGCACCACAACCAGTAGAATACCACAGCCCGGCCATACAAACGGTGCCGCAGCCATCGCCAATAGTCCAACACCCCTCGCCGCCGTCCGAACTGAAACAGTACACCATACATTACCCGAACATTGATCTCTCGGAGTGGCGGGACCACCGTGCTGGCGAAACAACGCGGTGTATACATACCGGGCGTGATACGCCAGGCCGACGGCTGCAAAGTGATAGTGGAATTGGACGGACAGGAGAACGACCCGGTGGAGTATAGTGATATTTTCGGTAAAAACAAATACGATGTGATAAGTGACGCGAGCCCGCAGATGAGCCATTTGCTGAACGGCTCGGCTTGTGTGGTGAGAACCGCCGACCCTGGCCGCGAGTGTCCCAATGTGTTCGTTGAGGGTATTGTTTGCGAGGTCAGAAATACACCAAGAAGGATTAGAGTGCAGGTGAGTTCTTTATGTCTTTGTTGCCATATTTCTTACGAATTATATAAAATCTTATAAAATTGTTACTTAATCATACCTCCCATGTATAAGGGGATTTGGACCATAGTCAGCCACGCTCGACCATTATATCATCCCGTGAAACAGTAGTGTTATGCACTTTTGTGTTTCGGGATGAGGGCACTGTAGCTAGTGAAATTACCGGGTATAAGAGACCTAACATCTGTTGTCTCGGGTGACGGGCGCAGTGCGGCATTGATGGAGGGTAATAACTGTCTATCAGTTGTTGGTCTCCTTTAATGCCGCTCTGTTATGGTCTGGCGTGTCACTTACCATCAGGTGAGCGTCCAGACCGTCCTGTACACTTATAACATAAAAAAACCATTGTGTGTAGGTCCCCAGAGCCTAGTTAGCTGTTCAGCAGGATGCAACACAGGCAGGTTAGGTTTACTGAGGTCCCGAAAGATGTAGCCGAGGTAGGACTGCCAACCGTACTTTGATGAATGGTATTTTTGTATTTCGGAGCTCTGCAAAATATAATTTCTAGAATTATTTTCAGATCAAAAGTACGTTAATAACCATGATCATAAGTACATCCATGTATGTAACTTAAATCTTACGTTTGTGGCTGGGCTACACTATTAGAATTATGGGCTAACAAATTGATATCAATTAATAAATTACAATGACGACTACCTGATCCATTATCGTTTTACACTTTTTATGTTCAAGTACAAAACGTAATTTGTATGTAATACATAGTAATAGTACGATAACGTGTTATTATTTTTGTTCTTGCGCAACAAACGCCATGACTTGCAAATATGTTCGATTTGTCTGAGTTCATAGCATTAAAATAGCTGGTATTTATGATATTCGTAGATATTCTGAGGCTAGCGTAAAAAGCGATACTGATAGGTATGCTGTTTTTGCATAGAGCTGGTCTAAATGATACCCAACCTGGGTATTTCGACGCATCTTATTAGCATATTAAGGCTTCAAAACATTTCTAATCAAACTGTGAAAGTCCAAAAGCTAGCTACAGTCACAGAATTATAGGCAGCTCTCATAATATTCTTTCTTCGAACATTTGTTTGGGCAAGCAGGACAAGACATTGTCTTAACGTGAACTATCATTTGGGCTTCCCAACATCGCCATTAGAGACCACGCGGAAATTCCTGTCTGGATAAATTATCCTTACTCCGACCTTTAAAAGTCCGAAGCATATTTAAAAACACGGCTTGTCCGGGCGTGAAAATTCGTTACCAGGGTGAAGAATCACACCAAGAGAGACAAATTGGTTGGGCAAATTAACCAAATGGTTCAAAAAAAGAAGAAAGGACCTTCAGCATAAAATTACTCCACAGGTCTTTTATTCTCTCGTTCATAGTATTTATGAACTTTATCGGCTATTTAACATTTTCTGAACTTATGCGTATTCGTATATAGGTGTCGTGTGTCACTGTTCATTATTTTAAGAAAGCCGAGGACTGGGATATCTGGTTCTAAATGGGGAAGACCTAAGTCCATCGGTAAACTGCGAAAGCTTGATGACAAGCCAGCTAGCTACATATCTATAGATACTCAAAGGCTCTATACTATTCCGACTCTGACGTTGGTTTATGTTTGACAGGTGACAGACAGGGACTGCAAAGAGACTGTGGAGGTGAAACGTGCTGATATACGGTTGCTGCAGCCGCCGTGGGCAGACGAGCTCGAGGATGCCGGCTCGCACGCCGTCTCAGCCATACATATGCACTCGACGAATCGGGTGCACCCTGTACCACAGGTGAGTTACACCTTCATATTGTGTGACGACCCATGTGGTGTAAAGGTCGAGACGTCGGATGCTACACCAAGGGTTCCGCGTTCGATCCCCGGGCAGTATAAACATTTGTGTGCATGGATATGTCTGTTTGTAATGGTCTGGGTGTTTTCTATGCATAATATGTATGCATTTTGTTTATGCGTTGTTTAGTACCCATTATGGGTTTTCAGGCTTCACTCTTTACTTGGAACTAGATGGCGCTGTGTGAATGTCAGTGGATATATATTTATTTATATTGAGTAGGTGATGTTGAGTCTAGATCGATGCGTGATCTGGTTTTGAATCCCGTGACATTTCTATATCTGCTACAGTCATAGTGTGATAATAGTTTATTGTACATGGCAACAATTATAAATTTGTCTTCATATGGCATTTAAATTATTTGCATCCTATTGGACTATACAATGAAACCAGTATATAATTTCAATTTCTTATTGCAATAGTGTTATTTCAGCCAAAAGTACTTTATTCTGATGTGTATATCGTCGGAACGTTTTTGACATGATGTGGAAATATTAGTCGGTTTATTTCTATCAGTTATATTGGTTCCGCTTCAAATGTATTTTAAAGCAAACTAATAACTAAACCATTCAGATATGTATTGCACAGTATATTGATGCCTATCAAATAAAATAGCAGCCAGGACATGTGAGAGGTGTGGAAAATCCAGCTATAAATTGAAACTAAATGCTGGTTATTTATACTAGTCATACAATGTTGTTAGTTGTTGTTTTATAAAGGAAAATAGGTAATTCCAAATGCCTTTTTGTATTAATTATTATGAACATTAGCAACATCGTTGAAAGCCTTACATTTTTTCAATTAAATGGGGGGTCAACAAATATTCACCTTAGCCATGCTGCGTAGGAAGCCCTGCAGTAGGACTTTACAGGAATGTTGATTTGATTTGAGCATATCAACGAGCCTATAGCACCCAAGCTTAGTGCATGTGCCCGGTCCATTGTCTGCTCTGGCGATCCGACAACATGTAGTGGACTGACGCAGTTAGGTCCGAAGCTACTCTATGAAGTCTTGAAATATGAGTTCAGCAGTGGATGTTATTGATATGTTAGTAGTAAACGAGTATTTGGATCACCTGGTAGTATCACTCGTGTCCATGTATGATTTGCCACTATGTAAGCTTAGCCAGTCATCAGTTATATTAATATTTAAAATATACTTTAAGATGACGATATTTATACTGAAATAAACCGATATTGGAATAGAATGTGCTGTGAAATCTATAGTTAATTTCTGAATCTTCTATGACGGAAAATGATACCTCAGTTTACCTTTAAACTTCTTGATTCTAAAGCCCAAGTTAAGACTACTAGATTTGACAATGACGACTGCTTATAGTATGCTGCTATTGTAAGGGAAACAGTTCTTTATTTCTTTTACGGTTAGGATGAAAATGGCGCGATTGTATATAATTAAGCGACTACCAAGGTTTAAAACACAAAGAAGTTTGTTTTTGCAAGTTCGAGTTTATCTTTTAGCCACAAGTCCTCAGTTTAAGACGTTTTTCCTTTACTTAATTCATTGATTTATTTAAATAGGAGGCGCGAGGTCCTGTCAACATAGTGAATGTAATTAATTTATGAATGGAGTTTGTATTTTGTTACTGTCTTATTCGTTTAAGAACTATAAATCTAATATGGTAAGCCGTATTTCTCTAACAATGAATAGGTGTTAACATTTGCACGTTGCAGATGCATTGCGTCACGGCGTAGGTCAGTGATCTTTGATCGGTGTTCAGCCGGCATCTGAGTTTCGCTTTACAAAACGGATGGTTAATACAAGTTGGTCTGCGGCTCTATGAATACTCGTGCAATCGTAAACACTGTCAGCGGCGGTGCACAATGTGCTATGCTCAGAGTAAACGTAACTTATCAAGCGATGTTTTTTGTTCGCCGCGTACGCGACAAGGCATTTCCTTCTATTTAAAGTAACATTGTTATGCTACGTCTATGTTTATCATGATCAAATGAGTTGGCGTCATTCGGCCGCTCGCTTGTCATGATGTTCGATTTGTACGGTGCTGTTGCAGCAATTAATGGAGAGTTTAGCAGATTGATATGCTACGCGGATTTACCTATTTTGAACTTTATAATGAACGTTTATGAGTCACAATTTAATTGCGATGCTCGCCATGCTACTCGTGCGTTTATTATTTAAGTCGATTTTACCTCTTGTAAGATGTTATTTGGTATTAAAGTTATTACTGCAGTTGGTTAGGCTTGCTATCTTCACGGCGATGGTTGAGTTTGAACGTCACGTTCTAGGAATGCGTTCTCGGTAGCGAACGATCCGTTGCTCGATAAGGAAAACATTTAGAGGAAAGCTATTTGAATGATAACCGGCTGATCATTGACGAAGGTACGAGGCTATTATGATTAATCATGTTTGAAACCACATCAATGATGATTTCATTGTGCTGATGGCAACGTTTTCCCTGTGTTGTTGCTATGCACATTTAGTGTCTAAGTTGAATTGTAAATATTAATGTAAATCATTGATAGTACAAAGTATGTGATTTTTTCACGTCGTTTATCAAAACGAAAAAAAAAACTTGATTAGGTCTAACAACTTTTGTATTGATTGTACTACAATTGTTATTAAAAACATATCCACCTTACTATAATTATGTATAACTGTAATATAAAGATCCATGTTAATGTTAAAAATAAAAGATTAAAATAAAGAATTTGTTCATGACAAGTATTGATAGTAAATATTTGAATATTATCATCAATTACAATAACATTTTCTAATATTGTTCTACGACTCATTTGGTGTTGCGGTTGAGAGGTCGACTGCAACACCATGGGTTCCGGGTTCAATCCTCGGGCAGTACAAACATTAGTGTGAACATAAACATGTCTGTTTGTAATGGTCTGAGTGTTTCCTATGTGTAATATGTATGTATTTACAAAAAAAAGTATGTTTATTCGTTGTTTAGTACCCATAATACAGGCTTCACGCTTAACTTGGGGCTAGATGGCGTTGTGTGAATGTCAGTGGATATTTATTTTATTTATTATTTTATAAAAAGGTTGTTTGAGGTCTCAGAATATTTTTACCAAAACGCAAGCTACCCTCACCAAAACATGGATTAAACGAGGCTCTGGCGTCTTGCCAAAATCCTAATATCAGCGCAGCTGTTTACGGTCCGAGTAGATCTTTGTTTAGCAGTGGATGTTTTGGTTGTTGTAGTAAAATATTATTTTAAATGTACAGTAGTAGTAACTATATACACATATTATTATCATCGTTATTACCGCTTTCAAGCCCCCTACGGAATAAAGGCCTTCCCTAATGTCTTCCACGTGGACCGATTCCTAGCAATCAGTTATAGGCTACTTTTAACTTTAACCAAGTCTGTTGATTTGGTTGGATGTTGGCCACGCTCGATCTGCTGTAATGTCTCTGTAGTTTCCGCACTACGTGCCCTGCACTCTACCAACTCATCTTATTTTCATATACGTATTTTAGTATTGTAATATTAATTGTCTCGTATAAAAACAAAAACATCTTAGTAACTTGAATAATAAACATTTTTATATAACTAGCGACTGTTATCGCAAACGTGTACACCTGTAATTGAACATATAAAAACAAAACACAGACCTTTGTAATCTGAATTGATATTTATAACATTTATGCACAAAATAAATGGCAATCACATGTTCTGTTAATAAACAGGAGGTATTAGCTTAGCTCCTCAAAAATGTTACTGAGGGAATAGTACATTGTAGTTCAACAAAACAGGCCCAAATAAAATAACATTGTGACTGTATTCCGCATATAAAACACCATGTCCTATTTTCTTTGAATAGTTTATCTAAGTAAGTGTTTTGTGTTCAACCAAATAGCAGTTTAAGTCCATATAATTTAAGGTCGTATTTGTAAGTTATCAATGATTAATAGCATACCTAGTTATCGTCTTTATCCTATTTTTAGGAACTGGTTTTGTGTAGGTCTTTACATGTGCCACGTACACGTGTCATGTATCCTACTCACTTTTAACTATAAATTTTAATCTATAAGACCTCCTATTTAAAGTTGTTATTTACTATAAAATCAAATGAATAGATTCATTTTCCAGAAGGAAATAGTAAAATATTTTACACAATAACAGGCAAACTTAAACAATAAACTAATTACGAGTAGATGCACAACCGCAAAGTAATATCAACCAAAAAATATCCGAGCCGCTTGGCACATACGTCGACTTATTATATTTTTAATATACAATTATTCATTAAAATGTAGACCTAAACGCGTCAACAAACAAAGTTAAAAGCACGAGCAACTACTATGTCACTATGGCGAGCGACGTGATTATGAATGAAAATTTTGCCCATCTGACGCGATGGGCAGAATTTTTCCGCGGACGCTTTTTGAGTGAGATTGTGCATCTACTTAGTTTACTGTTTATCTAAGCTGGCAATAATTATGAAAAATTGATTGCCTGACCATAAACTTGGTTATTAGTCTGATTAAAGAATTTTTATTTATGTATGTAACTATCTAAAAAATGGTTCTGTTCCAGCTTTATATATCGGTAACAGGAGTGTTATTTGAAATAGTGGTTGACTTCTTCATTTTGTTGCGGTTGATGAAATAAAATTAATAAATATACAAAACAAGAGACTCCTGATATCTGTGCATAGAAGTCATCTTAGAATTACAACTTAAATAATTAAATCCAAGGATTTTTAAACGCATTAGTTTGGATTTTCCAAAAACGCTACATACTTATGAACTTATGACATATGACGTCACAACCATGCAAATTGTATGCACCAGTCCAAAGATTGGTGTTTTTGTTAAGTGTTGCATTTGCTTTGAAATATTTTTCATTTTAACTAACTTTAGGTATGTGTTCCAAATGGTTTCCTTATTAAATATTGGACCTTGAAATAGGTAATTTAGAAATTAGGGCTCAGATCATAAAGGTTACAGATACGATTAATGTTTTCGCTCTTTATTTCCGATGTCAGTGTGATAGTATATGTATTTATTTTATCTTTGGTATTTTGTTCCAGCCTTTCCAAATGGGCGGTGAGAATTTCTTCACGTCTTCTCCAATGCCCGGTGGCAATGTGGTGACAGTTGGCGCTCTATCGAACGGCTCTATGGACGACCTGCGCAAGCGCACGTTCGACGACTACTGTGAGAGTGATGACGACCTTCGAAGGGAACAGATCATATTCCCGACGGATTCGCATATGGGTCAGTTTTAACAAAGATTGAATTTATTTTACTAAAGAGATAAATGTGTTTTTCCGTCAACATGCAATATATATATATATATATATATATATATATATATATATATATATATATATATATATATATATATATATATATTAATATATATATATATATATTATTAGCTCGTGCTCAATCAAAAGCACGAATACTGAAGTTTTGACTTACTTTTACTTAACTTGAAGCAATGTTTTGTTCATAGCTAGTTGTTAAAGCAGGTTCAAGTTAACCAAAAACTCTTGTTTTCAGTCAAATAATATAAAAGACTCATATTGTAAAATAAATAAAAACAATGAATATGGGATTATGAATACAATATTTACAACAATTTTATTATATTTTTTAGTTATATCTATTTTGCTTATCAGATGGTAACAACAGCAAGCGCAGTAGCCTACAGAGTCGCGGCAGCACCTCTAGTCTGTTGGAAGGCAGTCTTACCCCCAGATCTCAACCCCCTACTCCAAGGTAAGCAACAACACCATTAATTGCCGTTTAACTACATTAGTATTAAATGACGTTCTTTTGAGGGATATGTAAATAATGCAATAACCAAAACCAGAGTTATAGTCGATATTTGAAGCAGAATATATAAATTATAAATATAAGTATCAATTCTCTATTATTTTTACTTCATCATCTTTAAAAAAATGTGAGTGGAAGTGGTTATGTCGTATTTTGGGGTTTATTATTTTTTCATTGTCACATGATAGGTGTGTTAACATCTTCTGAATGTTTGATGCTATTCAGACGACGTAACCCTTTGATCGAAGTCTGGATTCCCGGCATTCAAAGTGTTAAAGCCAATATTGAACTCCCATTTCAGTCAAACTTTATTTTTAATTGGATACTTTAAATTGGAGTTATGAGACATACATTCATCTATTGACGTCTTCAATTACATCACTAAAGTTTCAATTTCCTCACCACAATCAGATCTCAAGCGGCGACCCCGCACAAGTACAAGAAGGGCGACGTGGTGTCCACGCCCACCGGTATACGGAAGAAGTTTAACGGCAAACAATGGCGACGGCTTTGCTCCAAGGATGGATGTACTAAGGAGAGTCAGCGGCGAGGCTTCTGCTCGAGACATCTGTCGCTTAGGGGCGTCGCCCGCTCGTCCAATACTCCGTTGGCGCATGCGTCCGCACATACGCCACATCAGAGGTATGTTGCTATATTTATATATAGTACGATTCACGAAAGATGACCACTTCGCTTAAGTAATTTTTAGGTACCTTTAGAGGTGCGGTGGCGGTGACACGGTGAGAATTCCTATATTTTGTTTACGCTTATGTCATTGTTCAATATTTCGTAATTCTCTTGTCTCATTATCATTAAAATAGTCTTTATCTTACGCAGACGGCCGCCATTTGTGGTCATCTTTCGTGAATAGAAACATAGATATAGATTTCAGCTCAAACAGAGAATGAAAGGGGATCCATCATTTTTACGCGCCCTGCGCCAAATGGTGAACTGACGATTCGCAAACATTCGTTCGTTCGTCCAATATTCCTTTGAAGAAGTCTGCACATAAGTGACATCAGAGGTATGTATTTATGTTAGTTAAAGCACGGATAGATAGGGTTCCAAGGAGTCAGTGGCGTGCACAGAGATTATGAGTAGAATATGCAAAGTGAGTGACACTAATCGCAAAAACAAATAATTTATATTTTTGTTAAATTGAGTGCTGTTGATGACAGCAGATCGCTCGATATGATTTCAATCTGTATCTGTTTAGGAAAGTGGCATGCACTCCATATATGAAGTGCACGCCACTGGTTCAGGAGGAGGAAACCCCGGTCTACAATTGCGAAAGAGTGTCTCGTGTCGTGGCCAGTATAACTTGGGATGCCCATTAGCTCGATTTGAAGAACTCTCCTAGATACTGGATGGGGCAAAGCAAAGCACTCTTATGTCAAAAGTTAATAAGGGTTAATTGTATGGCAGTTGAAGCTCGGTTCCTTGGACACGTGGTGTACTATACGAGCAATTGTTCCAGAAGCAGTAGCAAATCGCTGTCATCGAGCGGCACCGGCGTGGAGGGGGACGAGACGTCGCGCGAGTCGGACACCACGCCGCCGCACTACCGGGTCACCGGACGCTTCGATCCAGACGAGACTGAGGCGGCTAATATGTTGGGTAAGAGTTTCTTATTGGTTAACTTTATGTTTTAAGTGAACAGGACGGCCAGAAACTCACCTGATGGTAAGTGATACGCCTAACCATGACAGAGCGGCATTGAAGGCGACCAATAACTGATAATAATTATCCGCCATCAATGCCGTACCGTAGTATTACAATAATATTACTTCGCCATTTCTGGCGATTGTAATACTGGTTTTTGGTGACAAAAATGCTGATGTATCATTATAGTAATACAGTTTTAAGGGGTGTCGGTAGTCCCCTTTGTATCGATTCTCGTTGTTTTTTCGTATGTTTTTTTGTAGTTGCAATTAAGGAACATACATACATAAAATAACACAACATACATTGAAGTATATGCACCTATTATGTGCTGATTACTTTTTTTTCATTCATTATGTAATTATAGAAATGAAAAGGTTTTATAGCTCACATAATCTCAAACATATACTAATAATACTTTCATAACAGTTATACATAACTGACTCACGAGCGTTGTTTAAAAATTCACAGATCGATACTGATAAGAGTGAAAGCGGTGAAATTGTGCTGATATACAGATAAACTGTTTCATATAAAATATTCACGATATGATTAAATTCTAGTGCTAACGGTCGTAAAAGTAAATTTGAACTATTATTAGGTATATAAACTACTATAGTTAATGAGCACACAATTAAACCAAAGTAAAGGAAAATAGAGCGTCGGTGGTACAATGGTGTGGACTATTGCATTCCAATCTGGAGGCTGCAGGTTCAGACCCCGCCACCTATTAATGTGTTTTCGATTTTTTTAAATCGATCTTACGGTAAAGGAAAACATCTTTAGGAAACTTGCACACGCCTACGAAGACATTCAAATGTGCGTGAATTTGGCCAATCCTTACTGAGCCCGCGTGGATGACTAAGGCCTCCCTTTACGAGTAGGCTCGTGCACCTTGGTGGGGACGTATAACGAGCTGATGATTAATGAAATATACTCTGGTGAATTAGATTTTCATATATATTCATTGTATACCTACTTAAAACATTGAAGGATTGATGATCGGGATGACATATATTGTTTCTTGATTACAGTGTCCCTAGGAAGTTCTCGATCTGGAAGTCCAGGTGCGTCACCCGTTGGTGGCGTGGCTTCTCCGGGGCTCCGGAACAACGTGTTCGTGCCGATATCCTCGCCACAGCCGCAGCCGCCTCACGGGCCTACTATGTACCATCATCTCATCAGGTAGGACTACTTTTTTTAGTTTTTTTGCCTTCGTAGTCTAGTGGTGGTAGTAAATAAAAAGTTTGTTTTATTTAGTTTTTGAAGATCACAAACAAGATTTACATTTTCACATGGTCCAATTTAACTCTTTAATTTTAATTACGGACACCTGATTTGTACCGTATTTAATTTGATTTGAAATTGAACCGCCAGGATTCCAAATACAATAAATTCCAGATAAAATAAATTCTTCTCAGTGGAAAACTATTGTCCAAACCAGTGGTAGTTTCAATTGACATTAATAAGTGTTCTGTAAGGACCTAAACTGAATACACACTTTTCATTTTTAATAGAAAATCAATTGTTTTTGTCGGATATATCCGTCAGCGGCGGTCGACAGGTAAATTCGCTAATAGAAAACTGACTTACTACTGAAAACTCTTTATGAATATTTCAATAATTTCAGGCCAGAGCTGGTCCGGCCCGGTAGAGGAAGCCCAAACGTGGGAGGCGTTGCTACCAGTGTCATACGGGTGTCGCCAGCGCCTACATATTACCAGGTATGTTATTATTCCAATCATTTGCGGAATTATTAAAATCGCTTTTTCATAAAACTGCAACATTTTGTTAAGTTGTCCAATTAACCCATTGAACACCGGGAACACATATGAAAATCTATTGTGTCTGGTGTCTTAAAGCGTCATTGGCGATCAAAGGGTTGAATGAGTAGATTGTTTGTATTACAAAAAGTTACTGAAGTGCGCATTTGATAACCTCAAATCGTAGTCGTATGTCATAATCCCATAGAAAATGGGGAATATGTCGTTATTTTTTGTATTTCATTTCCAGGCACCTGAAAACCGCAACGGTCCGACAACCATCCACAGCAGTATAAGCTCCCAGCCGAGCGTCATCGGCGTACAGACGTCCGGCTTGAACATCCAAAGCACTATCCAGACAAGTCTCAACGCGCCAACCACGTTGCAGTCCAGCCTCTCTATGCCGTCTAGTATATCGCTCAATATAAACCAAAACCTGCAGACGAGTATCGCTAACATTCGGAATGCGAACGAGGTTCCGCATAATCTGGTTGTGCAACGCGCTGTGCCTGCGTCCAACGGCATAGATATAGATATGTACCGGCAGCCGATGCATATAAGGAACGGTATACACGACTCGTACCGTAGGGACTCGGATATGTCGCCGCCGATGAATAATCACGACGGTTTTTTAAGTAGACGAGTCGCGGAGTATGAGGACGAGGAGCATAATATGCCTCAGGTGAGTTGTTTCGTTAGAATTTCCCAGTATTCGTCTTATAAGACTTAAGTCTACCTCACTTGCTTATCTCCAGCTCATGAATATTCACTGGGCTAGCGCTGCAGATTTCTATCCTTAATTTTTTTTTCTATTATTAAGCCTTCTTAGGCCCGTGTTCTGAAACGGGACTTAAGCGTTGATCTTTACTAAAATAGAGTTAGAAAGGGATGCCGCTATGTATCGTTTATAGCGCTATCCCTTTCTAATTATATTTTTAACCACAATTTTTTATGTACTTCTTTTTTCCCTTTTATATTGTATTGTCCTTGTATGTCATTGTGAAATTTTGTGGTGAAATAAATGTTTTTTCTTTCTTCTTATTTAAGTAGAGATCAACGCTTGAGTCTCGTTTCAGAATACGGGCCTTAGTGTTGAAAACAATTTGGAATTACTCATAACAGCAATGGATGCTATTGCCTTAACTTTCGAGAAATGCTTAGAGTTTTGACTATTCACTTTATTTTGAAACCAATAAGTTTTGAATGCATTATTTTACCGTTATTTTTAACGCACTACTAAAAAAAAGTCAATTAGTCTTGCGTATGCGGTCAATTTTATTCTAGCGGTTGTGCTATTTTTACAATTTGCTAATCTTAAATATTTCAAAAAGCTTAACTTATAATATCTGGATTCGAACCTAGCACTTTACAGGTACGTATTTGATGGACACAATATCTATCGCGCTATCGAGTCGTTGTTCAACACTTGTGAATCAACCAGCTACCATCCGCGTGCCAAGCCAATCCCTCTGAAGTTAGTGCTTTATTGCAACAGGTTAAGGTTCAAAATCGAACGATGCAGTTTACCACATTACACGGTATTTAAGCGAGCATTTCTATAAATGTTATGTTCCGCATCGCAGAGGGAGAAGCTAGAGCCCCGCACCGAGCTGGGCGTCCGCGAGGAGGGTCTGGTGGTGAAGCCGGCGCCGCTGCAGGCGCGCCTGGTGTCCGTGCTGGACGACGCGGACGCGGTGAAGCGCTACTACGTGATCCCACAAGCGCCCGACAACAAGATACTCTTGATCAAGAACGAGCCGCCCGAGCCGCTTCAAGTTAGTCGCACACGCATCTGGTTTTATTATTCATCATCAGCTCATTAAACGACCCCGAGGGCACGAGCCTACCCGTATAGGGTGTTTGGGTTTTAGTCGTCGACGCGGGCCTAGTGCGGGTTGGATGACTTCACGCACAACCTTTGAATCTCATTGCAGGCGTGCGCAGGTTTCCTCAGAATGTTTTCCTTCACCGTAAGAGCGTCGGATAACGTACATATAATTTCGAAAATTCGAAATCATATTGGTACGTGGCGGGATTTTAACAGTTTGGTGAGAACATTTCAGGCTGAGTTATGATTACCTGATGCTAAAGATGTATCTATGCTCTCCGGCAAAAAGGATAGACAGCGCTTTCTAGCCCTATTTAAGGAGCTTGTTTTATGGTTATGAAACGGATGGTCATGTCTAAAAGCTTATGCATACCTTTTGTAAATACATACACAATATTTAGTACTCATTGACAACACCAAACTAATATCAAAAGTTGTGAAGTAGATGTTTCAAACAATTCTCACTGTAGAAGCCGAAATCTCAACCATCACCGTATGGGTTTTGTTTGACCCACAAATCTACCTCACCTAAACGTGTTTCATCCTGCAGTACCATGTGACAATTGGATACTCTACTTTCACAGCAATCTCTTTGGAATAAGTCAATTTTAAATGTCTAGTTTCTAGGTTAATTCTATGTTTATAAGCTAACGTTTATTAACATTAAAAGAAATTGAAATTATTCCAGATAGATCAGAAGATGTCTCAGCTGGGTCAGCAACTAAACAACAACGAGCCAGAACCGGAGCCCAGGTGTCATGACAACGTGTCAATGACCATGTAAGTTTAGGAAATGATCTGTATATGATATAAAATCATCTTACATTGATTAGTTAGGTTATTAAGTTTCTCGAAACTTAAAAAGCAAATCTTGCTGAAAAAAAGAATAACTTTATAGCGAAATGCATTATCACCGAATTCGAAAGTTAAATGTGTCTAGAAAAAAAGGCTTTTAATGAGTTGGGACATACCGAAAAAGTCGAAAAAAGTGAAATGAAAAGCAGGTCAAGTTTTAGACGTGAAATTGAGCTGAAATCCTCTTAGTTATTTTTTAAACTACCACTATGCTATATTGTAAGTTTTACTCTGAGATAAGGCAAATGACCTAGTTAAATTGGCGAATAGTCGATTGAGGTCGACTTCTCAGGATCGGTATACTTGGAAGTTATTAGGGAAGGCTTTTGCTCAGTAGTGAACTTAAAAATCTGTAATATTGGAGGGGCGAACACTATTCATTAGTTGTCGCCAAAAAGGATTAATCTGTACAAAAAACAAACAAATCATTTGTAGTATGTTATTTATTTGTCAACAGGTAAATAATGTGAACAATAGTGCTGTGATAGTACATCCTAATCAACTTTTGCCTGTCTTGCCCCCGCCTACATCGCATACTGCTATTATTGGTGAGTCGAGTGTTGTTTCTCTACAATCGAGATAAGTTTATACAAAGGTACATCATATTTCACAGTATTTTTTTTCCACCAAGACAAAAAAAAATTCGTTATGAAAATAAGATAATAGGCAAGTGTATTTAGTATTTTAACTGCCCGTGTCAATTCACACACTGGACCTGGGGCCTAGTATTGCAGGGTTTTCACATAATCTCCACGCTTGACTGGATATTTAGGGAAATCTGTACCCAATAAAAGTAAGGTTGAATGCGATAGCGCTGCTACCTGTTGTCTGCTGAATGACTAATTATATCGTATTTCATTTCTTTAAAGTATAATTGTGTAACCCTTGAACGCCAATGTCGCCTTAAGGCGCAAGATTAAAGATTTTCTATTGTGTTTGGATTCCTGGAGTTCAATGGATAAATAAAATGCTAATAATGTTGATTGTTATCAGGTGCTTTCTTCAACTTAGCACTTATTTTTATATTATCAATATTATTTACATGCTCTTTATTAGTAATTGAAATGTATTGTGCTGTATGTTTCTCTGAGTTATTGACACTTGAAATATGTGTCTATGAATGTCAAACACAGTGATATAAATACAGATTGAATAGTTTGCTTGAGAAAAACAAACTCTTAATCTGTGTGCCCTACTATGGTAGAGTAATAAGCGAATGATTGTGCGTGTTCCAGTATCAGGCGCGCGGTGTTCCCGTGGCAATCCCTAGTGCCGTTATTGGCGCGCCGTCGCCCCGCCTTCGCCGCGAACGCCGCGGACGCCTCGCACGCCTCATACGCCGACACACCGCATACGCCACACACGCCGCACACGCCACATGTCAAAACTGAGGATCAGATCAAGAACGAGCCCGCTGGTGAGTAATTAGAAATAATATACGCATACAAAGCATACGCCACATGTCAAGACTACCAGCAAGAATGAGTCCACCAGTGAGTGTTAGTTTATGTAGCACGACGTACTAACATGCCGTTATTAGTTCGCCTTCGCCGCGTACGCCACACACGCTACACACGCCACATCAGAGACTGAGGATCAGATCAAGAACGAACCCTCTGGTGAGTTATTAGAAATAATGTTAACGTTTATAAGGGTTAACCCTAAAACCTTCATTTAAAAGAAGGGTTGTTTTCGTGCATCTACAAAGTGCGTACTAAGTTAACACCGCATACCAAAGCATACGTCACATGTCAAGATTGAGGACCAGGAAGAACGAGACCACTGGGGAGTGTAAGTTTATGCCGCACGACGTAAGAACAAGCCTCACACACCGCAAACGCCACACGTCAAAACTGAGGATCACGTCAAGAATGAGCACGCTGGTGAGTTATAAGGTGTTACTTTTTTATATGTAAACTAACGCCGCGTGAAGTGCGTACATGCCGCACATGCCACTTGTCAACAGTGAGGATTGGATCAAGAACGAGCCCGCTGGTGAGTTATTAGAAATAATGTTAGTTTTTTAGGGTTTATGCAGGGTTATTTTAGTTTTCCCCCGCATACGCTAACACGTCACATGTCAAAACTGAGGAACAGCAAGGATGAGCCCACTAGTGAGTTATAAAATAAAAAGAAATATATTTTTTTTGTGGATGAAGGGTTCTTTTCGTGTATTTTATACTGTATTTATAGCAGATAATCGTTGGCTTTGGCGTTTAACTTAACATTTTTGTATTGCAGGTGACGCTACAGCCATGTGCACGGAAGAGGACGATGATGTCTTTGAATGCGAAGAGTCAGTGGGCAACGGAGGCGACGACTCAGCGAAGCGAAGATCGCAAAGCTTGTCGTCGCTCAACTCGCCTGCTACGCATGAAAAGGTAGGAACTCAATTGGCTTTTTTCAGCATTTGCTTTAATAAGCATGGTTTGAAATAATAATAAAAATGGTTGAATTTTGGCGGGCAAAAGCATACGGTCTCGCGCATAGTGGCCGCGCACGTAGACACTAGTGAAAAATGACTTGTTAAGAATCAAGATCTACCCTATGCGTTGTTTGTCCTTAAGGTATAAATACTGTGATTGGGCCTCGCTAAGGTATTTCGCCCACGTGTAGCTTAGTCTCCTCTAGCTTGCCGAGGCAAAATGTTTTACTCAAAGTCTCCTTACTGATATAAGACCTTCTTGCCACCCCCTACTGATGACTTAAATTATATTGAAGAACCATAATGGTTGAGACGTCGGCTCTTACACATAGGGTTCTGTATGCGATCCCCGGGCAATACAAACATTTGTGTGCATGAATATGTCTGTTCATATTGGTCTGGGTATTTCCTTTGTTGTGTAGTACCCATATTACAGGCTAAATGCTTAGTTTGGGACTAGATGGCGATGTGTGGATGTCAGTAGATATTGATTAATTTATTTATTGATTGGTAATATCGCGTTTGGCAGAAAGAGCGTCGCATCCGACGGCCCATGAACGCGTTCATGATCTTCTCGAAGCGCCACCGGCAGATGGTCCACCAGCTTCACCCCAACCAGGACAACCGGACTGTCAGCAAGATCCTCGGCGAGTGGTGGTACTCGCTGAAGCCCGAGGAGAAACAGAAGTACAACGAGCTCGCTAGCGAGGTAATTGGAAAAGCGGTCAATCGACAAACTTGAGAAATTCTAAAACTATTTTAAGAATGCAAGGAGTGTATACTTCAGAAATAATGTAGAGGAATTCAATAATGTAAAATGGTATTGAAAATGTGCACTAAATACTAATAGGCCAATGTACATCTAAAAAAATGATAGTGTTAATTGTTTTTTGTTAATAAGTAACAAAACTTTCCCATTAACAATGTAAACAAATAATTAATATGATAGAACAGAGCTTTTCCAAGAACATTATTGATTTGGAATTCTTGCAGACCACTTTATAAGTATATACTACTTTATACTTTACACGTCATGACAAATTAGGATCTTAATTATTTTGTTAATTTCTATTCAGGTCAAAGAAGCTCACTTCAAGGCTCATCCCGAATGGAAATGGTGCAATAAAGATCGTAGGAAATCTTCTAGCAGCAGGGATCCCA
Organism: Leucinodes orbonalis; assembly: GCA_019425675.1. Classification (NCBI taxonomy): domain Eukaryota; kingdom Metazoa; phylum Arthropoda; class Insecta; order Lepidoptera; family Crambidae; genus Leucinodes; species Leucinodes orbonalis. Next base: position 80,090 of record PQWD01014564.1, on the reverse strand, counting down.
CTGGGTCTATGCCACAGGTATGTTTATTGTCAAAGAACAACCCATATTGGCTTATATGCTAGAGAGAGAGAGAGAGCTCCTCTCCTCTTATACATAGTTTCGATAAATTCATAGACGATTATGTTCTGAAAATTACTATAAAATAACACCTTGATATAAAGTTAATTTAAATAATGAATTCAAGTGTATGAAAGAAATCAAAAAGTTTTAACTATACCTTAAATGTATGTTTTATTTTACCATTACTCGAGAATATTACCCTAAAGTTTTGCCATTTTTATCTTTATAAATAGAATTGCATCATCATTGGTATAAATAAGACTATCAAGTAAAATTTCAATCAAAAAACATCGTTAATGTTGGTAACAGGTGGGGAACCTATTGTCAACATTAACCCTTTGACCGCCAATGACGCCATGAGGCGCCAGACTCAATAGATTTTCTAGTGTGTCCAGATTCCCGGCGTTCAATAGGTTAACGATAGGTATTATGCCTTATATCCCGTTCAGAATCCTTAAGCATGCATGGTATTTCCAAATCATTCATGGGTTTTTCTAGTATCATACAGTAGAACAAAGATCAAAGCTATGTGGTTTCTTTGGTCTAAGCTCTATCGAGGTTTAATATTAAACTTATCACTACGCGTACTATATATTTGTCTTCATTTAACCATAACAATGAATGTAATCAGAGTCCTCGCACGCCGTCGGAAGGCGGTGCCGGGAATGCGGACGTGCCTTTACCGGCTGCGTACGCGCATCGGGTCTCGCCACATCTCAGCGACGAGGAACCTGTCGTATGTCGTTTTTTTTTTTATATTCAGTACAAACAATATATATTACAAGCTTCATCATCATGAGGCGATATCTATAAGGTCCAACTGCAAAGAACAATCCTTCCCGCACTGCATAGCTATGAGGAGTTTGGGCCGTAACCCAACCACGCGGCCCAAAACGGATTGGTGGATTTTAATGACTACCATCCTGAGAGGTCGTGCGTAGCACGTGTGGAAAATCACAACAAACAATAGATGAATCTATTGTCTACGCGCGTGCCACGTTCGAGCGGCTAAGATTGTAGCCAGTACCGATGGATAAACGTGTCCTCTGAAGCACGGAATCATATTCTTTTTGTCTGGATTGTTGAGTGTCAACGGCTACCATACTAAGATAGCAGACGGTTTACCGTTCCCTCCTAAGCTAATTGTCTTTCTCTTCAGACAATCAAGTCATTAAACCTGCAATGTCCTAAGAAACAGCTGGACAAAATCACACAATTAGAAACCACATGACACAGCGATCTAAGCTCAATAGTTTTTTTTAATCCAATATAGGCAGACATTTGACCGCCATCTCACCTGATGGTAAGTTATGATGCGGCCGAGGATGGATCATGTATGCCTAGAAACAGCCTATTCACTCTTGCCTTGAAGACGGCCAGGTTGTAATGATCGAGAAACACAAAAGAAGGTAAAGAGTTCCATTCCTTTGCAGTGCTAAAAAAGTTTTTTTTTATTTAAACCAGATAACCCAGACCGTATGTGAAGAGGTAGCACCGCCTCCAGCGAACGAGGTGATCGACCTGAAGTGCGGCGAGAAGGTGACCGACTCCGACTCGGAGGGGATCGACACCCGCGACTACCTCACCCACCACGACCACACGCGTCGGCCGAAACCTATAAAGGCCAGGTAAGTCTATAACGAAGTGATTTCATGCATGGTATCCCCTATATCCCGTGGGTGAACTGATTGACGACCCATTTGGTGTTCCGGTTGAGACGTCAACTCTTATACCAAAGGTTCCGGGTTCGATCCCGGGCAGTACAAACATTTGTATGCATGAACATGTATGATGTAATAAAAATAGGTATCCATTGACATTCACACAACGCTATCAAACCCCATGTTAAGCGTGAAGCCTGTATCATATGTACTAAGCAACGGATAAACATAGAAAACACCCAGACCATTGTTTTTAGACCAGACAAATTTTGACCTTAACGCGTCATTAAAAGGGTACAAAATCAAAAGCACGAGCACTACTATGTCACTATGGCGAGCGACGTGAATACAAATGAACATTTTCCCACTAACGGATTTGCAGAACTTTGCCGCGGACACATTCTCAGTGAGATTGTGCATCTAGTTAGTTTATTGATTATCTTAGCAATAATTATATCTTTCCATGCAATTTTATTACATGAAATTGGGAGTTTACAGGAGCTTGACTTTAACCCATTGAACGCCAGGAATCAATATCATTAAGGCGTCGTTGGCGGTCAAAGGGTTAAGCAAATTACTAAGCACTCTTATTTCACTTGCAGAGCCGGCTCATCGGACAACCTTCTCGGCGCCATCACCGCGTCTAGTCCAGGCGGTTCCAAAGTATTCCAACCCACTGGCGGAGCGTTCAAGTCGACGCACGCCGATTCTGGTGAGTACTGTGAATGTATTAATGGAATGATACCCGCCAGCTTACTGCACATTATTAGGTGATCGTAGAAATTCTTAGAAACGTACGTTGCTGTAGGATGCCATGGATTTTGATTATATAAAGACACTAATAACTTTTGTATCTATGCATTTGAGTATACTTTTTATTTTTAACCTTACAATTAAATTGATTATACTACAACACACTATTATATATAATATAACACCAACATCGGTATAATCACAATAAATATGGGGTTTCTACTACAATTATAATAAGAGAGCCTATGGTGGTGAGTGAGTAACTGACGCCTATAATACATCCGAGATCCCGCAAAGAACGTTTCGAAAACTGCACTTCGATTTGCTAAAAATTGAAGTTTAGATGTTGTCATATCAAAGTGTGATAACGAACCAACGACAACAGCCTGGTCGTTGTAACGAACTTACTTGTCTGCTTTGTGTGTTTAGAGCATATTTATTACAGTAAAAGTTTGCATAGAAGAGTAAGCAACAGCTAGAAAAAATTAATGACTTGTTTATTATTCGGTATTCTTTACGCTTGCCCTGAAATATTGGTGATTGTTTTCAGGTGAGAACCACCGTCAGTGGTACAGCCACCTAAAGACTAGTATATCTGGGACCACAGTACCTTCTCATACGGCCCCTAGGGCTCCAACCTCTGCTGCGCAGGTTGCACTCGATAACGCCATCGCTTCTATCATCAATTCGCCTGTAACTACTACTCCTACGCCCACTGTTCAGGTAAGATTGTTTTATTATTTAATTGGGGACGACCCATTTCGTGTTATGGTCGGGAAGTCGGCTACTATGCCAAGGGTGCCGGTTCGATCCGCGGGCATTCAAACATTTGTGGCCATGAACATGTCTTGTGTGTAATGGTCTAGGTGTTTCTATATATTATATATTATATATTACAAAAAAATGTATATATGTATGTTTATCCAGTTGTTTAGTACCCTAACTACAAGCTCCTCGCTAAATATGGGGCTAGATGGCGCTGTGTGAATATTAGTGGATATTTAATTAATTTGTTTATTGTGAGATCTCCCAATAGTTTTACTGTATGGGAACACCCGTCCCTGCAGTGGGACGTAAAATGCTTATCAGCGTGATGAAAGATAAAACCATTCTAAGTCCATTTGACTTGTTTGGGTTTGAATTGAATGAATACACTATAGCTGGGAATAATAGTCACCATTATTCCAGCATATATCTTTTTTGCAAAACAATAGACGTAGGCAATTTGTTTGACATATTGATGATAAGGTGTCATCCACTGTCCAGATTTATTCTTACGACGCTTTTTTATACCATAGGGCTGATTGAAGCATAATTTGATGAAACTCCTAAATAATGTCAGACAAAGGCCTCTTTCAAAGCTTTGAAACCATCCCAAGCTATCAACATCGAGGCTACTCACCACCTTAATAATGTCATTGCTCCATTAGTTGGTAAGGAGCCTCTCTCCTTCACTGTCTTTAATTTATCGTATTTGCTGTGATATGTTTTTATGCTTTATCTTAATAGACATAGGGGATATTTTAAGTGAACCTAATTACATAAAGGGCTTATGTACAGGTTATATCGAGCGGGATCTCAATGGCGAGTCAGCCGATGACAACGCAGACATCGACGGCACTAAGTAATGCGCTTTTAAAGAGCGTCACGTTAGTCAAGAGGAATATCGGGGAAACTACGACCGGTGAGGATTTTGTTTTAATATGTATATTTTTTGAATTAGTTAGTTAGTATTGCGGTCGGACAACAAATGGGAAATAAATGAAAGATATAATATATATATGGCGCATCTGGTAAAGTAGCCATCTAATTTGAAGCCTAGGCGTTCGTTAAACGCGGCATTCAATTCAATCGCTGAAGAATAACTAGCCTTGTCTTTAACCGTAGTTTTTGACCAGAGCTGAACGTTGTTAGTCATTTAGTTACTTTTATTTGACACTTGGATGTTTAATAATTATTTCGATATTTTTTTCTTATTATAAAAAGCAATATATTATCAAACCATTACATTCACTGTTTACGCTGCGGGCGCTATATTTTTAATGACTACTAGCGCTGCAGTGGGGAAAAGCAGAATTAAATTTGAATCACTTGGCTGAGGCTTGATCAGTCATTTCGAAAGGGCTAACTTTCAATACGCCAAGTTGTTATTGAGAGATTTTAGTTCAAACAACTATTGGCCTAGGCACACAGTTGGATGCCGGCGTTTAACAAACGGCCTAGGCATCGAATTGGTGGTTAATTTAACCAGGTGGCTGCGACCTATACATACGAAGATGACAAGGTAATGAGATGGTATCCACAAATTACAATAAAAATAACATTTTACTTGTTGAACCACAGGAATCCATACACAATGGAAAATCTATTATTTGTGACGCTTTAAGGCGTGTCTTGATTGTTTGAGCAATGCGTCCTACCCGTGCTAACATACGCAGCTGAGACATGGACACTGACTGCGGGATTGGTTCACAAGTTCAAAGTCACTCAACGCGCAATGGAGCGAGCTATGCTTGGAGTCTCTCTTAGGGATAAGATCAGAAATTATTTAATCCGCAAGAGAACTAAAGTTACCGACATATCCCGCCGGATCAGCAAGTTGAAGTGGCAGTGGGCTGGTCACGTATGTCGTAGAACCGATGGCCGTTTGAGCAGACGAGTTCTGGAGTAGAGACCGCGTCTTGGCAAGCGTAGCGTAGGACGCCCTCCGGCCGATGGACCGACGACTTGCGGAAGGTCGCCGGTGGGAGCTGGATGAGAAAAGCGGAGGACCGGGATATCTGGCGCAAAATGGGGGAGACCTATGTCCAGCAGTGGACTGCGATAGGTTGAAGAAAAGGCGTGTCTGGCGGTCAAAGGGTTAATATTTTTACATCTTTGTAACTTATAGGGTGCAATAATTATATATAATTACTTATCGTTTGGTATTATATTGTTGTATAGGTCCGCTTACGTTGTCTGTGGACTCGTCGGGCAACTTCCTGATAAAGGCAAGTCAAGCCGGCGAGAGTCCCGCCGGGGAACCGCCTCCGCTACAGTATGTTCAGCTGCAGAGGCTTTACGTGCCCTTCACGCCCGGTTAGTATACACACCACAATCACAAACGCACACTAACTTACGTACCCGTACATACACATGCACACAAACGGACACTATATAAATGCAGCACACAAATGCGCACTCACACACATTTTTAGGGGAGAGAACCATGCTTCGGCACTAATTCTGGGACCTTACTAACGTTGAACCTCCATTACCGCGATAATTATTGCGATAATTTTTAGAACGTTAGTCCTGCCCGAATATTACGCCAATTGTCGTGATAATTAATGTAATTTCCCGTTAGTGTGGCCCCAGAATAAAAGACCGGCTTGACCAAAATAATGCCATTGTCGCTCAGAAAACCGGCTTGAATCGAGCCTTGTGTTTCGCCGAGTGAGTGTCTATTGACTTCCATTATAAATATTGATAACATTACATGTCATCATAAATTTTGTATCTAATGTTTTGAGTACAACATCTGAGTATAATACTAATATAATTATATTTCTTGTTTACAGAGCCAGAACAAGTCAACAAAAACCTCAACCAAAGTGTACAAAGTGCTCAATCTGTGATAGTATCGCAAAGTAACAACCAAGCGGTACCTAAACCAACCATGTAAGTACAACTTTCATGTGGTAATTTTTTTATTGTTTTAATCACTTATATATAGGACATTCCAGATATTACCTTAAAATCTTAAGATGGTCATGCCATGTGGGAAGAAGGTCCTGCATTAGACAACCCTGAAACCTCAGTTGCTTAAAGTGCATGCTACTAAATAGCAGATGAGGTTCTGGCTATATACTGACCAAGGACCCTTGAGACCCAGTCTTGCTGTATACGTAATAAATGTTTTTAGTATTAGTTATTTGAAGTCATTGTACAATAATGGAACGTGTTTTTTTACAGCCAATGGGAGACCGCAGAAGAGACCCGTCCATTCCCTCTTGCGCCCACTCCTGCGCAATTAGCCGTGCCCCACTGCAGAAGAGATGAGTCGAGGTATTTATATATTCTAATCTAATAGTATATTTTTTTTTTACAAACTAAACTTTCTTAATGAAATTACCTACCTAAAATCTAAGGTAAATGGCCGATACGAGAATCCATGGTTGATAAGACCTATGTCTACGATCATGTAGTCATAGTTACTACATCTCAGTAAATCATCATGATTATCGTTATTCGTCTCGGTAGGTAACTCCGCAGTGTCAGATATCGTTCTGTGAAGTAGGGAGTGTGCGTCGGTATGAGGGCACTGTAGCTAGTTGAATTACCGAGTATAAGAGACCTAACATCTCTTGTCTCGAGGCAATGTCGACGGTAATTATGGCTACATTAATTCCTCTTAACACTGAGTCTGTCATTCTCAGGCGTATCACTTATTACCGGGTGAGCGAACTGATTGTCCCGTTTACTTAACCCTTGCACCATATAAAAAATACGAAGGAGTTAAAATCTGGCCAGTTTTGGATGGAAAATTAAAACATTTCTTAAAAGAGCTTGGTATGTGTTGTGAAATGGTGAACAAAAGGAAAACAATCCAAAAATTACGTATCTTAAGTAAATGAACAATACGATTTAATATTTTTAGTTTAAAACACTAAAATCAGTAACAAAAAAATATTTGTCAAAATGACATCATAGTCAGCAGCTGTCATTTTGGGGACACATTTTATGTATTAATTGCCTTGCACGTAATAATTTTTGTTCGTACAGGGACTTCAAGTGGGTCAAGTGGGGGGGAGGCCGGTGGTCGCACTGAAGCTACGACCGAAGTGGAGACGGAGTCGGCGCCCGACCCGCCCAGTCCCGCCCATAAGAAAACCCTGTTCAAGAAGGGCAACGAGGACGGCAGGGACAGGTAACATCAATTCTTAACTTTTTATTTGAATGAAATATGTAATCATAATAAATAACACTTCAACACATTTAAGTTCAAAAAATTTATTTCTATTGCCAGATTTTATGTGCATAATAAAAAAATTACGTTAAAGTTGAAACATTGTTGTTGACATTTTATAACACATAGTATAGAAAATCTCATATTGAGTGTTATTCTAAACATAATAACCGTTTGATTTTCATTTACTATTATTTTATTTTGAGCTACTAAACTATATCTGTATCGTCTAAATAAATAATTGCATTCACAATTTTTTTTTAATAATTATAATTTCTTTATTTATTGTTCTTTCACATAAACAGGAAGTACAAAAACCATTAAAACTAAATACAAATTCGAAATTTAAAGTCTATGTGAGAGACTGGTCTCTGTGCAAGGAAAACCTGAGTGACAGATAACCAGCCCCTCCACCACCGGACGAGAAATTGTGAACAATACAATATTAACCAGTACAACTTAAGATTCGAATGGACAGAGTTGCGAGAGTTTGTAAGGAGGAGTGTTTAATATTGTGTGTGTGTGTGTATGTGGTGTGTGTGGTGTATGTTTGTGTGTGTGTGTGTGTGTATGTGTGGGTGTGTGTATGTGTGTGTGTATGTGAGTGTGTGTATGTGAGTGTGTGTATGTGTGTGTGTACGTGCGTGTGTGTATGTGTGTGTGTATGTATGTGTGTGTGCGTGCGTGTGTTTGCGCGCGTGTGTGTATATGAATGTTTACGGAATGTGTTATCTTCAAGTATAAAGTTGCTGATTACGACGGGACAGTTAGTAATTCTTCAAGATCATAGCTAACGTTTTCAACCAAGCACTAGTAGTTTTTTTGCAAAGGTGTACTGAGAGTGCATAAATGTTTAATATTTTATTAATTTTATTGTATAAATAGTAGCCTAGAAAAGCGAAGAATTACCGATGAATCGATACAATAGAAAATTTATGGCTGACGTCGAAACAGACAAGGGTATAAAAAAACTTAACTTATGCTAGCTTTAATCATCCCGCCCCATGATTTGTATAACAAATGATTCGTCTTTATAACGTACGTGAAACATGTGGTAGTTTCATATATTCACAATTTTCTTACGCTAACAAATACTTTGCCTTGCCAGGGTATTGGAGACGGTGAACTTCGAGCAGAAGTTCAGTACACTGCCACAGTTTAAGCCAGAGGCATGCAGCCCCAGTGCCATGGTGGTGCCTTGTAGCCCGCAACTCTATCTAAGGAAAAAGCATAACAATAAAATCGGTATGGGTAAGTCAATGTACTGATTTCAATTCAATAATGCATATTTATTTATTTATCATTACAGTCATGTGGTTTATAAGTTCTTATAAATTTCAATAGGTACATAATACATGAACCTTGTATGGGCACAATAATGAAAATCATGATAAAATGCACATAGCCTTACATACTCATACTTTCAATCTATATTAATAATATAAACTTCGCCTTGGTTGGAGTTTCTATTGTTATGTCTCGTCTGATAGGTATTCTGCGGTGGTATAGTAAGCTTTATTTAACAATTGCTTTAATTTGTTCCGAAATTGCTGAAAGTTTTTTCCTGTCTGATAATTAGTGGAATCTTTTGTATATTTGTATTGACTTATAATAAGGGCCAGTTTTATAAATTTCCATTTTTGGTTCTGGAAGTGCTAGCTGATTTTTAAATCTAGTATTCGTGCGATATTCATAGTACGAAGGATGTTTCCGTACGAAAGTAGCCATTTCCAGTATGTATACAGACGTGAGGTACAGGTGATATATATAATGGTCTTATTAACCTGTTTTGGACTGATAATTATGACACTATAAATAATCGATTGTTTAGGACATTTAAAGATGCTCGCCTTACGTAAGATAAACAATAAACTAACGGAAATTTTTTGGTTGACGTTTATTCGTGACTGTGCTTCTAGTTGTTTATTAAGGGACTGAAGCAAGTTTGGTAGTGAGTTGGCTTGGGTCCTGTCTTAAAGTATTGGGGAAGCTCCCAATTCATCCATACTTCTTGTTTAAATGATTTAGGATGAATCAGATTTTTTTCTATCAACTCTCGTTGTAATATAAATGGGACCGTCAGTGTGGCCCCTGTATTGGTCCGTGTGCTTAAACATACAAAATAGTAGCATTAATTACATACTACATGGTGCTGTGTGATTGTCAGGGGATATTTATTTTGTTTTTTTTTCTTATAAGTTGCATTGATGTTAATTTTTTGCAGAAGAGGAAAACACGATAGTGGTTGAGGCGGACGTGGTGAACGGCAGCATGCCGACACCGCACTCGTACCACACGCCGCACACTACCACCAAATTGGTGGGAAACACTTTCTTCGGGCCCGACTTCAATCTCGAAACATATAGAGGTAAATTATAGTTAATGATTATTTGGTAAATATTATTTGTCTTTGTATCTCAAGGGGTTTGAGGAGTTAATTATAATATTGTTTCTTTATTTAACACTAATCAGCATAGGGCCCGCGTGTTGGGCTACAACCTAATTTATTTTGTGTTATATGGTCTGTGCCCTAAAGTGGTGGTTAGTGGACATTTAATATGTCCACATCGGGTTCCGGACGTTAACGCTGATTACCCGCGGGTAATGAATTAAATTCATTACCCGTTACTGTGGCCCCACCATTACTACAGATTGAATGTCTGCATATCGTATCGCAGTGGATATTTATTTATTTACATAAATGAAAAAGTGTGATCCCCCAGCGCTGGAGAGCGAGGGCGTGGGAGGCGTGGGACTGGACGAGATCAATAAAAAAATAATTAAATTAATAAAAATGTGTGTACCTCAGCGCTGGAGAGTGTGGGCGTTGTACAATAAAGAATTAAATAAATAAGTTAATGTGTGTGTATCCCAGCTCTGAAGAGCGTGGGCGTGGGTGAGGTACTATAAAGAATTAAATAAAATTGTGTGTACTCCAGCGCTAGAGAGCGTGGGCGTGGGTGAGGTACTATAAAGAACTAAATAATAACGTGTGTACGCCAGCGCTGGAGAGCGTGGGTTAGGTGTAAATAAAAAAGTTAATGTGTCCCCCCCAGCGCTGGAGAGCGTGGGCGTGGGCGTGGGTGAGGAGGTGTCCCCGCGCACGCCGTGCTCGGGCGCGGGCGCGGCCGGGGGCGGGGGCGCGGGGGCGCGCGGCGAGGCCGGCCACCGGCGCGTGCTCGAGCAGCGACGGAACCTCGTCTTCAAGCTGTTCAAGGACCACGGCATGTTCCCCACCTCGCAGGCCACCACCAACTTCCAGGTAAACACTGCTGTTGAACGATACATGTGCTAACTGGAGCTGTCTCACCGCAAGTTTGTAAACTATTTATTTGAGCATTTTTAGCAGGCGGCTCACTGGAAATCGGCGCCAGGGTTCACTAATTGTGTCCCTGGCTTATGCTGAGTGAGTCCGTGATTCAGGCATCGTAGCACATGTTGTTTCTGTATTCTTGGTAAAAAAAAAATTATTTTATTATTTTTATTTCTGTTTGTTTATTGTGATGTGTTTACATGTAGTTGTGTTGCGGTGCATTGGATTAATAAATGTTTTCTTTTTTTCTTTCTAAACCTTATTGAGTAATAAACGACATTTATCCTTAAGTGAATCTTAAGGGCCAAACAGTGACCCGGTCAAAGCCAACAGCTCTGTACTGTGGCTCTTTTCGAATGAAAATGAAATGAAAATTGTGTTTATTCAGTTTAGGTCCTTACAGAACACTTATGAATGTCAAATGAAGCTACCATTGGATGTTTAATCTGTGTATGAGTTGCACATGGCGGATGCCATCACAGAATGCACAATATGATACAACCCATGATGACCCCCGCCGTTCGCTATGGGCTAATCCGCAATTGGCCCAATCGTTAAAAAATTGCAAATTCGCTAAAAGTCCAATTTGCTATTCGTTCAATTCGGGTTTAGTCCAATTCACGATTGGTACCAGAGGCCAGTGTTCACGGAAACTATAATAACTATCTATGGTTATTGGTTTCCATCTACACTACATTGTAATAGCCTAGCGTGTCACTTACCATCAGGTGAACGATCGTCCTGTTCACTTAACATAGAAATAAACCAATATAAGCTCCGCCATCTTGTAGCCGTAGTATCCATTACAGGAGCCTGTAATTTACCAATTGCTCTATGTACTATTATTTGCTTGTAGGCGACACACATGGACATATTCCCGACAAAGATGTCTCTGCAACTGAAGATTCGCGAGGTGCGCCAGAAGCTGATGGCACAGTCGAACCTCACGCCGCATTCGGAGGTCAACACGCCTACGAGTAAGTACTTACCGATCATATGTGTTTAAATATTTTATTAAATGTTATCACGAAAGTCAACAATCATAATCGTAAATAAGGACAATAGGCGTGGAGTTTATATTATTATGTCAAAGCTAGCAATAGCAGTCAACCCTGCTAGCTGGAAGAAGTAAATATAAATAAATAAATATAAAATTTCTTTTTTTTTCTCATCACAAACAAATATATACATAATACAGTTAAAATCATAACATAAATTGACCATTTTTTGTTTGTGTGAGACTGACGCCCGTTATAGGTATTTGCATACCTATTGTACAGGTCATCAGGCCCCCACCATCATGGAATTGACATAATTATGTTAATACAGGAGTATATAGTTTGTATGAAAAAAATGCTAAAACATTACTAACCACATATTATAATCAAAATACAAAATTACAAATGAAAGCTATATATGCAAAATAAAAGTACATAAAATTTGTTATTAAGTGTCTATGTTTGTTTTATCGGTATGTGTATCGAAAGTGTGAGAGTATATGTGAATGTGTAATTAAGTGTAGGTATGGTAAACGCCTTACTTGACTTGGTGAAAGATTTTTTGCGTTACACCTTTAATTGTTTTCTTGTATATAAAAATATAGAAATCTTTCACAGTGAAATATAAAAGCAGCAAGCAGCGAAACATCAATTGAAAATATTAAAAATGATTATTATTTTTAAATGTAATAATAAATTAAAATCATGCAAAAAGTAACCAACAATATTTACAATACCCACACACAATACCCTAGTGTAAAAAATTACACTAGGGTATTGATTAGATCTTTATATAACAATTACTCTATATTAAACCAACTTGTTACAGACGTGAACTCGCCAATCGTCTCGGCAGCTCTGCAGCCAACGTCCACGGCCAGTTAGCGATGTGGGTACACCATCTCCATTGTGGTGCAGGAGTAGCTGATGCTATATAAGCTGTCGACAAGACACGTACCTTTCTACGGTGACATTCGAACAACCCTTTACGTGAACAAGAATAGAGATTAGAGTCTGGTCTATGGTATTAACTTCAGGTAACGGAAGTTATTTAAAATCTTGTCAAAAGCTGTCCTGCCCATCTGTCGACTGTCTGTCACAGTGCAATGGAGTTGTGAGTTTCTTGTAATGATCTTTTTCTATCTTTCAATAATCACAAGATAATTTTGATGCTTGACTGCATTTAAAATAGACGATTTAACACTTCATAGGTATAAATCCGTCAATGGAATTTTGGACTAAACAAAGAAAATACTTAAAAAAATTAAGTGTTTATAATAATAAAGAATGAAAGGTTGTCCGAGGTTGCTATTCGATTTTCTTTCCGTCGTTGTGGATTCGAGTTCTTCCAAAAATTTGTAGTATGATTTGCGCTTTTCAAAAGCTGTATGCTTCGATGTTGGCGAGGAAAAACGAGTTTTGGTGTTAAATGTACTTAGATTATTTCCGTCATAGCTGTCTTTAGCTTGAATTTTCTCTTAAAATATAAGATATAGTAATTAATATTGTGAATATGAAACTCATTAGAGTTTGATAAAAGCGAAATTTCATTCAAAAATGTTTATCCATAGTTCGCTTTCAAAACTGGACGAACATTTCATCATTTTTGTCCAGACTAAACATAAAAACTCAAAAAAAATTAATCGTAACTAATAATAATTACATATAACTTTTGATTACTCGATGCCCTTAGGGCTATAGGAGCGCGACTTGTTTTAAACTTGTAGTTTGCAGTTAGTGCCCAGGGCACAATATGAAAAAACAAAACGGTATCCTTTATATGTTTTCATGACGGAATTGTGCAAGTATTTTATTATAAAGAAAATAATCATTTTTATAGAATCGTTGTCTTGTGTGTCCTGGGTACGTATGTGTGGTCAGTAAAAATTGCGTATTTATTTCGGTGAAGTTAGCACATTACTCACTATAGGCACGATCTCAATATATTTGTAAAAATATATAACTATACTCTTAGTCGGCGTATGTCTGGTTGTATAACGTTGCGTTTGTTTTGTCATTTATTTACGGTCTTATTATAGCTTCTATACGTGTAATTGATACTCCAAGGCCCGTATCCTAGACCGAGACTCAACATTGATCATTCCTTAAATTGGGTTAGAAAGGGATGGCGCTATTTATCATATAGAGCTGCTATCCTTTTCTAACTCTATTCAAGTAAAAGATCAACGCTTGAGTCTGGTTTTAGAATACGGGCGTCATTCCTTAAATATTACATGGGCTCCAGTTCTGCTTCTGATGTATGGTGTCTCGGTGTTGGGGAGAATTGTAACATTACTGACACTGAGCATCTATTATTACAGCACACTTTTGACGCTTTGCTATTTTATACGATTGTCCGATATAAAACAGTATGTTTTATAGAAACGAATAAGCCCGACTGCAATATTGGTTGCAGTATTTTAACGAATTTGAAGCCTAATTTAAAATTAATATGATTCGATCCGAATAGGTATTACATAGGGATAAGTTCAGATTTTATAATGTATATGTGAAACGGTCACATTGTAGATGTTGCAATACGATTCGCGTTGGCCTTATTTTTTGTTCGGAATATGTATCTCTTGTATCATTAGTTTTTTTTATGAATGCTTTCTAATATTTTTTCCATATGTATAGAAATGCTGCATTTAATTTGTAAGCACCGATTGTGTAGTGCCAATTCGATTAAGGCATATAGCCAACTTATACAAAGTTCGAGCACTATTTAAAGAATAATTGAAATGAAACATTGGTGCGTATTCATTATAATTTAAGTGTCTTATTATTTTATATTGTTTCTATTTATGTTGTGATGTTGGTCTTCCACATATTTTTAAATTTTCATTTCATGAGATGAATATCTACTTATTATTTGTATGTACAGTGACTTACGTTAAGTATTCGTTTAGGATGCCATGTTGTAACGAGCGTTATTAATTACGGAATTATAATAGTGAAATGATAGTTTGTTTCATGGAAAAGTCAATATCTTACGAGTTTTCTATCTGTAAGTTATGTAAACACCGTTTTTAACCGACACATTATCAACGTTGTTTTTACAAGCTCAAATCATTACTGACACTAGGTAAATCAATATTTATACATATAAAAATCTCATTGTAAATATTAGATTTATTTTAAACTAGTGTTAAGAGTTCCCGGCTCTCAAAGTAATTAAGTTTTTATTTAGATAATGCTAATTATAGATAAAAGAAGAAAATATATAATTTATACTTGAAAAAATTTCGGCCAATACAAATGTTATGTATATCAAAATTGTATTTTTAAATGATCTCTTCGGCGTAAATAGTATTTAGATAATTGCTTTAGGAGTCCGGATGTAAGATGAATTTATTAAAAGTATAAATGTAAGAGATATTTTCGCACTGTTAAATAATATAATCTTGATAGTTGTGTAGTCGCGGGCTACCATATCCTGACACTACAGCCATCTCTGTCAAATATATCAAATTATTACAGTGAATACTTCTTAATTGGCATCTTGTATATAATAACTTTATTGATAAAACTTTAATTTGAATCGTTTCATAATGGAGCGCTGTATCTAATATGATTTATTAACAAAAATATTGTCTCACTGAGATTTCTAAATTTTATATTGTGCCTTCTGTCCATTTTGCAATTAATTATAATTCAATGTAATTTTGAATAAAGGTTTACTAGATCTATTTTGGCCAATATGGGGTTCAACTTAGGTTAACTAAGTTAGCTAGCTAAGAACCCCAAACTCAGTATACTTTGTCCTTTCTGTGCCTTGTCATATAAAATGTAACACTGCAGGCTCATTTTTTATACGGTGTTACCTGCCATACTGTGTTATATACAAGATGTGTAAAGTTTTGTGTTGGTGTTGCGTAGTTTTAGGACCTGGTATCGCACTCCGCGTAGTCAATTGGTCATGTCTAATACACTTCATACACAAATTGTTGTTACCAGTTAGTCATACATAATAAAGTCACACATTTGTTGATGTTATGTACACTGATTCTGAATTAATTGGTGAGGGCTGCGTGTACTCAATATGTAAGGAATAGATGAATTATAATTTACATGTTGAAGGTTTTTGCATTTTAATTCAGAATATGTGTATGATGTGGACCTGCAATAATCGAGATGCAATGTTATTATATTTAAAGGCCACAATATAGCTACTGTACATAAAACAAAGAAATGAACACTCTTATGTGTCTTGATATCAGAAATATTTTATTTGTTTTGTTTACATTAAACTTACTGCGGCTAAATGTGTATGTAGGTCTATATAACTAAAACATAGAAATGATGTAAACATTAATCAATTTCAATATACTAATTTATAATATCAGGATTTGTAAAGATCAATAGATTATATGATGTTTTATTAACAGTAATAGTAGTTTTGTTGACCTACAAATCCTCCCATAGTAATTTATATTTTAATCTAATAACAATCTTGTTTGTATGTATCAGCACACAATAGTTTTCAGAGATACACATTTTATTTTTATTACACAGATTTGGTTGTAATACCTTTAACATAGCCTTAAATTAACAATATTGTTTGAACGGTTTACTATGGCAATGGTTTGTACTGAATGTTTCAATTTGTTTTAATACTGTCCTTGTTGGGAGTAAGCTCTTTGTTGATTTTTAGTTATGGTGTTATGTTTCGAGTGTATGAGATATTCTGTGTTGTTGCAATAACAAATATGAAACAAATATTAATAAAAGTAATAAACTGCATATTATTAGTGTGCCTTATTGACTTACAAAACTTAGTTTCTATGACCAGTTATGGTTTGACAATTATTTCCATTTCTAGGCTTTGTCAGTCAATAACAGTGGATAATAGGCAGTTTTCTTTAGACTGAGCATATAACAAATTATATTGTTATATTTTTAAGAAAATATTAGCAATTACCTGAAAAGGACATTTTAAATAAAGCATTTCATATTCGTTATTTATTTCTTCTACATAAGGCATTAGTCTAATTGTTTAGTCAAAATGTCGTAATTTGTAAATATCTTGTTTAGAAGTTTTATTTAGATTTAAGTGTTCAATTTGATGTATGTTAGATTGAATTAGACAAAAATCATCAAAGAAAAATATCTGTAACTGTAATAATCACAAACATTAGCATGATTTGAAGATGTTTATAAATCCAACTTATGGACCAAATGCACTTTAACTAGGCAATGTAATCAACAACAAAACAAAGGGTATACATGTCCGGCGATAATGAATCAGCCCATAGCATTGTGGACAGTCTGTTCAAGCATATTGGATCATTGTACGAACTTATGTTAAAATATAAAACCTCGAAAACAGTTAAAGAATTTTATTTTATTTAATGCAACCTAACAATTCTCCATTTGCATCATCAATTTTTATTTTAACCCTTCATACCTAGTGGTAAGTAAAGATTCAAAGCTACCACATAAAATCAAGCATTCTGCACCTCAATGTTTTATATTTTTCTTGATAATCAGGCATATCAAAGGGTATAAAGGATCATAAAAATAAATTTGAGGAGCTTTGATTTATAATACACAACTAGTTTTGACTAGTATTTGTATCCAATTCCTGTTCAGGTGGTATCACTTTTATAATTAAGTTTGGGTTGTCCTCTTCCAATGCAGATAGGCCTGCTTGTAACTCAATGTTGTCTCCTGGATCAGTGACAATTAACAGTTTTAGAGCTCGCATCCTAGCCAATGCAAGTACTCCACCCAAACATAATTGGCAACCACTAATATCTAAATATTCCAGTGTTTTGCCATTCTGGCTAGCTATCCTATCCAAACACCACACATCCACATGTTTATTATTCTTCAATGAAAGCCACTTGAGATAGCCAAGGTTTCTTAGATTTTCCAGACCTTCATAGCGGATGCCATTGTGGTGGAATTTACTGCAGTCCACTGCTTCCACATAGTACCCTTCACAATACTGATTAGGGTGATTCAATGTGGTGATGTCTCCTTCAATCCATTCACTTGAATCTTTCAGTCTGTAAATATAACAATTATTGTAAAAAAGTAATACTTGCTCAAATTAGCAGTTATGAATATTTTCAGCTGAACAGTCCACTAGGACTTAGACTACTGCTGGAGTAGGCCTTCCCTAATCACTCTGGTTTAGTGGTTTTAGCTGTTACAAGGCCAGTGAGGTTGACTCAAGTGCTGCAAGGAAAATAATGAAAATTTTTTTACTTACAAGATTTTTTAAACTTTTATCATGCAAGGTAAAAAAATTTAAATGTTACATAATATAACTGCTAGCCAAACCTAATTTATTGTAGCATTATCATTATCATTAAACATCCCAACTGAAGGGCACAAGTCTATCTGTAGAGGGTGTATGAAAAGGCCTCAGTTGTCTACATGGGTTTAAAAAGACATTGATACATGGTGGGATTTCTACATGCACCCTTAAGATCAGAAGGCAATAGTCCACACCAATGAGTCTCGCTCTGAATTATTGTTGGATATCATTGACTATTACTTTGTTTATTATGCAGACCTCAATAATTTTAAATTCCATGGGATATTCTATTTTATAAAATTTTAATGGGCTTATTGCATACTTGAATATGATTGGGTTCAAAACCGTTAGGCCGTCACCCACCAAGCTGGTCAGATGGGGATTGGTAGATAAGTTCAGCTTTAAGTGGTCTACTAAACATAGCTATGTGGGGAGTGGTATTTATGCCTGCCTCAATTTTACCTATTTCTACCTAGCATAATTAATAAGGGAATTCATAACAAATATATACTTAACTACTAACTTTATAATAACACACAGAAAAATAAATGTTTATACCTCACTTTTCCTTGACGGTATGTAAAGAAATGCACTGCAGCTAAATTTGCTCCAAGAGCTGCCACTCTCTCTGGTAAATATTTTTGATTTTCTATTTCTTGTAACATTTTTAGTCCCTTCCACCAGTCTTTAACTTTTTTGCATGTTAAGATTTGGTATTTGACTAAACATATACATAATATCAGGATTCGGATTTTTTTCTACAAATACTGATAGTTTACTAGACCACTCTCCTTCTCTTTTTATCCATGGTTTCCGCCACTCAGGGTATAGTTGACCGAATACCTTTCGAGGTTTTTCTCCTTCTTCATTTCGTTGGTAAATAGATTTCTCACAATAGTATCTGGAGGTTATAAAAAAAGGCCGGATTATGTTTGCGGCCTTTGTAGTCAGAGCCATACTTAGAATAAATGTGCTTTAACTTTCCTACAAAATATTATTGCATTTTTTATTACTACACGATAATTGTAACAATTTATGTATATTTTTTACACTTCTTTAAAATGACATTGACAGCAAAGTCAGAACTGAGTGGTGCCAACCCCGAGACAAAATTCCTCGTACATAAGCATCAAAAATTCTCGTACTTTGACTTTCTAACCTCGTACATTTAAAAATAACGCTTTCATCATTAAAAATACTAAATAAAATAAACATTAACTAGCTGCTTACTAAAAAAACATCACTTTGTGATAGAGACGAGCAACATGGAGAACAAAAAGTTTTATTAATCGTGATTTTCTCGGTTGACATAGCTACTACACTCTGTAGAATATGATCGCCTTAATGCGACCAATGGTTTTTTTTGTTTAAAAGTTCAAGTTCTGATAGATGTTACTAGTTTTTAATATGTAGCATATTCATATTACAAAATCTCGTACAAAATTGTACGAGATTGAAAGTCTCCTCGTACCTCGTACGGAAGACCACAAATCTCGTATTTGTACGAGGAACCTCGTACGTTTGGCAACCCTGGAACTGACTTCTTGTATTATTTTTATCATATTTTTATGCATTCCATGTGGAAGAGGCTCAGGTTATCAACGATACTGCTTCATCATTAGTTATATTTTTTATTTCCTCAATGTTTAAATAGGTGATGATCGATGCATGATATATGAATTCCTAAAAGAGAAATAAATTCCATCTCTTCCCCATAAGTTATAGTAAATATGTGGTACTTTACTGACACCTTACGCGGGCTTATTGAGACCACTCAAAATGCTCGTTGTACTGTTTTGTATCATTTCCCAACACTCGTGTTTGTATATTCCACCATTATAACAGAACAGTCGATCAAACATAAATTTTAGCAAAGTAAAAGTAAAATTAAAGCAAAACTGATGTGATGACACTTTCCCGATAAGAAGACCTGTAGTTTTTCTTTTTTTAAACCATTAAACACCAGGAATCCAGGCACAAAATAAAATTAATTGTGCCAGGTGCCTTAAGACGTCTTTGGTGGTCAAAGGGTTAATTAATCAATCAATTAAATCAATGCAAACTCCTTAGCAATAAACAATATTCTTTTATATTTAAAATATTGTCATTCTGTTATGTCAATGCTTTCTTCTCACATTAAATAAAAATCTTGTCGTGATCCTCATGAATGATCTCTTATTACTTCCCTAATTTCAAGTGCTTATGGGCCCAGATGTCTTCAAATGAGGAATCACATGATGCTGCTGATTCGTATCGAATACTGTGCCTTCAGCAACTCCAATAGGGAAGATGCACAAATTTTATTTTTGTGTTTATTTTAAAAAACTAAATTTGGAATAGACCACAAGTATATTTAAAAATCAAAAAACTGTCATTTTCTGCATAAAAATGCGGTTTGAAATTGACAATTTCAAATTACGCGCCAAAATGGGCTGCCGTGACGTTTGACGTTAGATATATATGAATGTACCTCCTTTTCTTCAAGGACTTTCATACTTTTGCATTTTTTTCTCGACTGTCGAGACCTAATTTATAAGAATTTTAAATAACTGATAATGTATGAATTTAATGAATTGATACTCCAGAAAAAAGCCGCGTTGACGATCATCTAATAACAATCATTGTAAAGATAAGGAATCATGTTAAAAAGTTTAAAAACTTTGTGAATAGAGATGCTCATACCCTATATTTTTGAATGCTAAAACAGAATAATGCATTTGACACCTGAATCAGCAATAATAAAAAAAAACTTGTAAGCATTGAAAATACACCAAGTTTAATATTGATTTATTATATTACAGTCACAAAAACATACAAACTTAGACCTTTACGATATAAATAAAATAATGTTTTTTTAAAACAAAGGAAATAATTATTATTTCTTCTTTGTTCCTGGTTCATCTTTAGAGTGTAGTGTAAGTGCCATGGATGAGGACTGCACAGGGCAGTTGCATGTGGAAATCCTCAAGGCAGTGTTTTCCAAGCAGTTTCTGCTCACACTGTGATGAGTTAAAATATAACCTTTTCTTTTTGCTCACTACTTTAATTTTCATGTTTGGTGATGAAAAACAATCATTTCTAGATTATCAGTAGACATTATGCTTTAATATTTCAATAAAGTACCGTAAAAAGTCCATATTTCGCATCAGGCTTATTGCGGTTTGTAAAACTCACTTCCGACAAAAATAAATTACAACCATGTCAACATTAACTTTGGTAGTTTCCTGGAGACTGCTTTTACAGTCCTAAATTTCATTTTTATTCGAAAATGCCGATTTTGTCGTATTAATGTTCACTTTTTACTAAACCTTTAACGTCAAAATAATATGTCATACATAGATGACGTAAATGACAGTGATTAGTGTTTAAATTTACGTTCCGTTTCAAGTAATTTCAATTCGTAATTATTTTTAAAATACAGCGTAAATTAAAATATAAACCTTACGGTGTCCCTTCTTTTATGTTATTTTAACATTTTAATATCAAAATATTCATTTATATTTCATTTGCATGTTCCCTATTGGAGTAAGCTATGTACCCAGTGGAATCCCTTCAATTCCTAAGCTTGAAGGACGGACCAACTTCACAACCTGTTGGGGGGTGTTAAACCTTGATTAAATCAATGCAAACTCCTTAGCAATAAACAATATTCTTTTATATTTAAAATATTGTCATTCTGTTATGTCAATGCTTTCTTCTCACATTAAATAAAAATCTTGTCGTGATCCTCATGAATGATCTCTTATTACTTCCCTAATTTCAAGTATCAAAGACAATAATAGCATTTTTTTTGTTATGAAGTAAACAGGACGGTCAAGACGCTCACCTGATGGTAAGTGATACGCCTGACCATGACAGAGCGGCATTGAAGGTGTTGGAGTGCGGGCGGCTTCGGGAGAAATCGCATTGATCGGTGATCATCGGCGATCTGCGGGTGGTCAACCAGGATCCCCGCCACTACGACACTTCGGCTTCACACAGCGGTCGCGATTCCATTCTTGTTTATCGGTCTATGTCACAAGTAAACCTAAAGTTACAGCCCGCTATATCTTTTATTTAAAGTCACTAGTTAGGATCCTAACAGAAGGAGACCAACAACTGATAAACAGATATTATTCTCCTTCAATGCCGGACTGCGCCTGTCACCCGAGACAACAGATGTTAGGTCTCATAAACCCGGTAATTTCACTAGCGACAGTGCCATCATTCCGAAACACAAAAGTGCATAGCACTCTTATTTCACGGGATGATATCTGGCACTGCGGTGTTACCTACCTAGACGACTCAGTATTACCACCAATATATATGATTTTAATATGCTGAGCTTGCGAGAATCTTTCATATTAGTATTTAATGGACGATTTTGTATTTTACGAGTCTTTTGATCACATCTAAAATTACTTCAATATCATCTCATTCAACGTTCCCACCGAGAGCCTCGTACCATGTGGGTCCAGTGCAGATTGGCCGATTTCACGCACAACCTTTGAATCTCTTCGCAGGCGTGCACAGGTTTCCTCACGATGTTTTCCTGCACCATCTAATTTTGAAATAACATAATTTTGAAAATTAGGGAAGACCTTGGTACGAATGATACGTGGTGGAATTTGATCTGATCTGATTTGATCTGTTGCCTCCATATTGGAAAGCAACAGTCCACACCAATGATAATAATAAATAAATATATTTATTTGTAAAATGTTCATGCAGTAAAGTTTTCAGTGATTGGGGATTTTTGCAATATTGCCTGTGCCAGGTGACTCCGCTCTTCCATTAACATAAATAGCCACACGAAACATAAAATAGTGTTACATCAGTATAATGATAACCAGAAGAACAAAAACAAAATAACAAACACAATTTTGTGCAATGTGTGTGTAAATGTGAGATGTGTGTGTAAATGTGAGATGTATTTGAAGATTTCATGTAAGTATGTCGGTGTAAGTCAGTTGAGCTACCGACCCACGCACTAGAATCCCTTTTTTTGTACGCTTTGGTGACCAGCTAACTTTACGAAAATCATTTAACAATTAAAACTCCAAGCCAAAACCGACAACAACGTTTAATTATTCTCAATATTTTATTGCCATACCATATAACGGCGCCGTTGGGCACGCATTACATGGAGAGAGGACATAATAAATAGATATTTAACTGCCTCCGTAGTCTTGTCATAAGCACAGCGTTCTCGTATTTTGGTCAAGACATTGCAGGCCGACTCTCCTGATTGTACGAAAGAAAAGATGATTCCATGGTCCGGAGGGCACGCCGCGGGCCGTCGGTCCCAAGCTTACGATGGTAGTCGTAATATCCACAAATCCGAAATGGGCCCACGTGGTGGGTTATGGCCTAAAAGGGGGAGATTAGGTATTCTGTGCGGGAAGGCCTGTACCCTGCTGTGGGCCGTTATAGGCTGATAATGAAGATGTAATTATTAGTTGTAGTCTAGTTTTATTCTGTATAACCAATTTAAGTATTTATTATCAGTAGGTAATGTATTCATTAAAATCTTCATAGGATTTTTACAAATTCTTAATTAGGAACTGTTTTAGTACCTACAGTATGTACGATTTTTTCCGCTCTCACAGCTTGGAACGTAACTTACCTTAAAAATGTAAGTACGGGAAGGGGGATTAGTTAGCCTCCGGTAACTTCATCATTCAACTCGTCGAGGCCTGTCACGTTCCGCTAAACTTTTACCGTTACCAAAATCTGCATAGAACAAACGTATATAATTTTTAACGAAGTCAAATATCGAGCCAAATTCGCAGAGCAATCGGATGGCGAGCTCATCGAAAGTCACTCCACGTAGCCTGTGCTTTTTTGCAAATCGACAACAAACATAAAATCTGATTGGCAAATTTGAGTGCAATTTACTTGAATCTGCGTTTCCAAAGAATTTTAAGTGCTCGATGCCATGTACTAGCAGCTATTTTAATGTCGCCTAGTGGAATGTTCTGTTAAATACATACATGCACCTTATTATGGCATGAGCTTACCCTAGGGTAGGGTTATTTATATAATAGGGTGTATTATAGGCCTTATTCGTCCACGCAGGTACAGTTGTGAATTGGCCGACTTCGCGTACAACCACTGAATTTCTTCGCAGGCGTGCGCAGGTTTCCTCACGATGTTTTCCTTCACCGTTAGAGCGTCGGATAAACGTACATATAAAAGGAAAGAACATGTCAGTATCGTATCAGCGTAAATAGAGGTGATGACAAGTCTAACCAAAGGCACGGTGAAATATGAATAAGTATCTAAATATATTTTCTCATAAGTAAAATAGAAGGTATTAAGTTTACAATGATAATAAGTAGTCAGTTGAGCAACGAACGTTTTTAAAAACTGTTGGAAAACTAATCTGTGAAACGGTGAACATAAAATTTAACGCAATATTCCTTATCAGAGCTTACCGCCGGGAAGGCACTACTCCATCCATCTATAAAACAACAAACTTGACGGCAAATTGCTTTAGCACTCCTTACATTATTAGTTCGCGGGTGGTTGTCTCATTAGAGCTTGTGGAATCCGATTAGTCCCCACACTGCCAGTCCAATCTTTGTCACTGTCTTAAACGCTACCATTCACACGGTTAGTTCTTAGAACAAGATTAACGACAAAATGTCCAGTTCCATCAAGCGAAGCGTCTCGGGCAACTTGGAAATCGCTCTGAGGCCGATCCACCACCCACCTCAATGTCCCCCGGATTTGATTAAAAACCAATCTCTTGAAGTGCTCCCTGGATGCAGAATTATAAAGTTGGATGTGCCAACCGTCGGGGTGGTTTCACCTACATTGATTTGTAGAATATTCATTAATATTTTTATGAGAATAATGAAACGATATATTGTTTTCGTAAACTTAACCCATTGAACGCTGGGATTTCAGACACAATAGAAAATCTATTTTGTCTGGCGCCTTAAGGTATTATTGGCGGTCAAAGGGTTACTGGATGGGTAATAAGATGGAATTAACTCAGCTTAAGAGGGCAGCTGAACAGCCCGAAAGGTGTCATAATCACGATAGTTAAGCAATGGTAGTGACAGTGGGCTCGTCACGTTCGTCGCAAACCCAATTTAGTAGACGTGTTCTATAGTAGAGACCGGGTCTTGCAAGCAAAGCGTAGGACGTCCTCCGGCCCATGAACTGAGATGACTTGGGAACTATTAGTGGTAGTACACTAGGAGGAAGACTTGGTACTGAGTTGTCTATGTAGGTACCACCACAGTGCCAGATATCATCCCGTGAAATTGAAGTGTTATGCACCTTTGTGTTTTAGGATGAGAGCACTGTAGCTAGTAAAATTACCGGGTACAAGAGACCTGTCATATGTTGACTCTTGTGACGTGCGCAGAGCGGCATTGATGGAGAATAATAACTATCTATCAGTTGTTGGTCTCCTTCAATACCTCACTGCTTTATTATTATTATTAAGCTATTAAATATTTTTCACCGGGAGAGGATTTCGTATAGCAAACGTTTTATGGCTGTAGTATTGTACAAAGAAATACGTAGAGTTTATAACTTCTCCGTTCACTGCATCTTTGGTCATGTGCTCTCCGCTTCGATCATAGAGTTCGGAGGGTATCCGCCATCGGTTCCAACTACTACAATCTTCGTATGGTAGTCTTTAACGCCCAGCAATTCAAACCGGCCGTGCATGGTGGTTTACGGGCTACGTTATCATTAGATGTTACAAGTTCACATACAACCACTCTGTGTACGTGTGTGTGTGTGTGTGTGTGAGAGACACACACACGCAAGCATGCAATTTTTTTTAGTATTGTTCATCTTCATCTTCAACAGGTATTCAATTACTGATGCACCTATTTCCAGTCCTTGGATAAGGGCGTTTGGCAGCTGTGACACGATTTTACCACATACAGCTGTCGTCGTGAAAGTTCCAATATTTTGTAAATATGTAATAGACATTTAGCCTTAAGAAATTTTGTAAGTTGGGTTGATAAATAAATAAAGTTTATTATTATTAATTGGCATTGTTTGTAAAATTTGTTTTTGTTAAGGTAGGTAACACCTCAAATTCTGAATGGAACACTACATTGGTTCTGTTAATTTTGATCCTATTAAAAACGTTTTATTTATTTATTTAACTTGATTGACTGTGTAGCGATGACCTGATAAGATTTTGAATTAAATTAGTAGAACACAATACCAGCTAGCTCAGTAAAGAAATTCGCAGTATAAAATAACTCGGAAACATAAAGCTTAATGTTCTTGTCGCTCTCTGATAATTAAATTTGTCCAGCGGTTGAAGCGGTGAAAAAAGTTGTTACCCAGATGAAATGAATAAAGGAAACTATTTGCTGGCTCCTACCTATAACCAGAAGTACTTACTATTGTTTCGGAGAACTTGCCGTGCATTGTAACTGAAATTAATCAGGAAAAATGTTCGATGAAAATTTTACTTCTTTGAAACATTTCACTAAAGTAATTACATATTTTAACGTTGTTACCTACTGTCTCCGTATTTTGATAATCTGATTTTTTCGTTTAAAGTTCTTAACGTGTAAGATGCAAAATTAGCAGTCAAGTAATAAGATTTTGATGGTATGGTTAATTTATTACAGATTAATTTGTGTAGTCTAGTTACATAGAATTTGTTGTGACTTACATGCTATGGAGAGAGCTACGTTAAGTGATTCCTACGCCATAAGATCTGGATCGAGGATATCCGCGGAGAACTAGAGTTATCAACTAGCCCACAAGATTAACATGTTGAGGTGGCAGTGGGCAGGGCACATAGTGCGTAGAACCGATAGCCGATGGGGCGGAAAGGTTATCGAGTGTTGTCCACGTATCGAAAAGTAGCGTAGGCCGTTCAGGTGGCGGGTAGCAAACGGATAACAACTGCTAGGGAGAGGCGAGCGGCCTTCTTTCAGCCAACTTATTTTACGAGAAATAAAGGAAAAGGAAAAATCACAATTGAAAAGGAATTGAACGCTTTGCCTTCTTATGTGTTCTCCGATCATTACAACCTGGCCGTCTTCAAGGTAAGAGTGAATAGGCTGTTTCTAGGCAGACATGATCCATCCTAGGCCGCATCATCACTTACCATCAGGTGAGATGGCGGTCAAATGTCTGCCTATAGATGAAAAAAAAACTGCATATGACATTTGGATTTAGGGGATAAACTTATTGATAACTTGTTATCAAATTACATATGTAATATTTCAAATTTAAATTGTTTTTATTCGTTATTCCTACTTCAAACTGTGCCAAGTGGTTCTCAATTATACTTATTACGATAATAGTTCCAGACTAAGTCTCTCTAACCGATGTGATGAATGCGTAAGCGGGCCAATTCATTGGATTATATGATTTATAGAGCTGCCCGTAACTACGATACGTCATCGACTTGGCGCCGCTCCAACTATAGTAATGACGTCTTAATCACTTATTAGAACGTAATATATATGGGTCACTAACAAAATCCTCCTGATTTCTTCAGATATTGAGACGTCATCATCATCAGCTCATTAAACGTTCCCACCGAGGGCCACGATCCTATCTATAAAGGGTGTATGGGCCTTGGTTGTCCACGCGGGCCCACTACGGTTTGACTGACTTCACGCACAACCTTTCAATCTCTTCGTAGTTTTAGTTTCCTCACGATGTTTTCCTTCACCATAAGAGCGTCGGATATACGTATATATAATTTGGAAAATTCTAAAAGACATTGGTACGTGGCGGGATTTGAACCTGCGTCCTTCAGATCGGAAGGCAACACACACTTATGACCTATCGACGCTATCTACTCGTATAGGTTTTTCTTGGTAAACCGTATTATTTTACATGGTAACCGGATTAAAATTAACAAGGGACAGAAGTTATTTATTGGCAAGATTTTCAATTGACAAAAAGTGTTGTTCAAAACCGTGTCTAACAGTTTAACCTCTAAGTACTTGAATAAATACAAAAGTGTTGTGCTAAAATGTAATCAAAGTAACTAAATTGTCAAAGCATGGGTAGTTCACAATATACGGCAAGAATAATAGGGACCAAAAGCAAAATATTATGCTATAAAAGCTTTTTGAAGTCAATTTTTACATGGCACCATTTTATGGCAATACAGTGCTGCCCTCTGGGAAATCTCTAACACAAATTGTTTTGAAATGAGTGCTTTTAAAGTTTACAATGCGGCCCTGGCCTTATACGGACTCAAATGCTTATTGGGTTGTATTAATGTTTGAGATTTTTAGAAGATTTAAATGTGTAGTCCAACTTAGGTTTGTAATTCAAAACGCTGGAAAAACCTTTAATGTTACTACAAACTAAGTACGAGATAATCTTAAAGGGAAATAAATATAGAGTTCAAATCAAAATGGTTTGTAATACATAAGGACTGCGAAATTGGTTTGACGCCTTAGTTTCTATTTTCAAGCTAGAGTAAATCTTTTAAAACTATCATTAAGATAAGATAGCGTGCATCACCGATTTCCCATTCCCAATTTAATAGAGTCGCCAAACTATTTACAGCTATAACTAGCTTGATACATGGGACAATGGGATTATTATTTTAATTTACATTAGATTTTTTACATTCCCATGTTGTGTAATGGTTGAGAAGTCGGCTATAATACCAGGGCTTCCGGGTTCGAACCCCGGGCAGTAACATTTAAATAAAATTATAACAGACCTAAGCTAGGATGCAGTCCTTAAAAATGAACATAGTTTGAATCAACAGAACTGGTTGTCATCAAAAATCCTTAATGTATAGAGTAAAGACAAATTAATTATAAAAATGAGAAAATACCAATAATTTGCCTAAAATATTGATCTACACCTACACAATCGCAGGCTCACCCATATTACCCTTACCCAATAACAATTTTATGTTTTGATACTAATTCGTTATAATTTTCCACGACACATAAATCTTAGAACGACCCATTCGGTGTAATGATTGAGACGTTGGCTACAACACCAAAGGTTCGATCCTGCTCTGGGTGTTTCTATATATAATATGGATCTATGTACAAAATAAAAAGTATATAAGTATGTTTATCCGTTGTTTAAAATCCTTATTACAGTCTAATTCTTAGTTTGGGGCTAGATGACGCTGTGTGTGAGTATATATTAATATTTAATACAATGACATACATGCATACATACATATAAATTTGCAGCTGAGTATACGGAAGGGGTCACGTGCCATCCGCTGTGTTTGCGCCCGCTGACACAGAGTCGTGGCCTCGCGCGCGCTGCACATACTAATGCCTGCATCTCCACCGGTTTATGCACTCCTGGTACTTTGCCGGAAAACTCAACCCGTGTCTCGCTTTAATGTTGTGGGAATCCGCTTAGACAATGTCTCCGGATGACAGAGAGACAGTCAGAAAGACATTATATTATATATATTAAATTTGACGACCTGTTTGGTGTAACGGTTGGGACATCGGCATTCATGCCAAGGGTCCCAGGTTCGATCCCCGGGCAGTACATGTACAGTAACATGTCTGTTGTAATGGTCTGGGTGTTTTCTATGTATAATATGTATGTATTTACAAAAAAAGTATATAAGTATGTTTATCCGTCGGTTAGTACCCATATTACAGGCTAAATGCTAGGTTTGGGACTAGATGGCGCTGTGTGTATGTCAGTAGATATTTATTTATTATAGTCTGCCTGACTGTATTGTCTGTCTATTCATCTCATGTCTCCATTGTCCTCCACAAACCACAAAACACTGGATGAGTTTCGACCACTCCGAAATTTGGAAAAAACTCAACACAAATTTAGGTACAATGAGGAGCAGAATATAATATATCACGAATAATGAATAATATAGGTTCCGTAGTAATAAAGATTAATATGATACGGAGGCTCGGCAGGAAGAGCGATATTGTTGGATTACCTACAAGAATTATGTGGGATCACGCCCTAAAACCTCTCTGGCCCAGCTAAGCTAGCGGGGCACTATTCCATATCTGTTGCAAAAACATGAATACCCTTTTATTAAAGTTCCATTTACCTACACTCTATCACTTTTGAAAATATTGTAGGTACTCGTACCTATTTAATTTTTTTATATTATATTATATATATTAATATATATATATTATATGTATATATATATATATATATATATATAATATATTATATATATATATATATATATATATATTATATATTATATATATATATATATATATATTATATATATATATATATATATATATATATATATATATATATATATATATATATATATATATATATATATTATAAGCCCCCGCCGAGAAGCATCCGAGCTTATCCGGTGTATAGGCCTTAGTCGTCCACGCGGGCTCAGTGCGGATTGGCCGACTTCATGCACAACCTTTGAATCACTTCGCAAACGTGCGCAGGTTTCCTTACGATGTTTTCCTTTACAGTAAGAGCGATGTATATACGTACATATAATTTAAAAAACATTGATACGTGGCGGGATTTGAACCTGCACCCTCCAGATCGAATGGTAACAGTACGCCACCAACCTACCATCCCATTACACTAGCTAGGTCCTAAAGACTTCAAGTGCCTTTTGATGCAGGGACCGACTTGAAACTGATTTATTGCGATGATGGCATGTTACAATTGCACAGGATGGCATTTTGGAAAAAAACGGTAATTTCTTCTAATATTCGTGCGTCTTGACTCGTCTCACAGAGCGTAAACTGGTAGCCAGTGTATGCTCGTTGAGCTTACATTTGTCGCACTTTAAACGCGGCTTGCCCCATCTCCTGTATTGGGAAATCTGTGGTGACGACCAACCACTGCGATAGTTGCTTATGATTGATGTCAAACGAACACACTAGCCGCCAAGATATCGGGCCATCTGATGAATAAAATAAATATAGGTAGATATACATGAAAAACGAGAACGAGCTTATCCGACAACGTACCAAAGTGGTCGACGTGGGTTACCGAGTTGCCAAGTTGAACTGGGCTTGGGCTGGACATATGTGCCGAAGATATAACGAGCGATGGAGTAAGCGAGTTCTGGATTGGACACCCCGCATAGCCAGCAGAAGAAGTGTAGGCAGACCACCCACCCGATGGCCGATGATGTCAGGGAGATCCTGGGCCCACTTTGGAGAAGGGTGACGGACAACCATTCCCAGTGGAGTAAAGTTGGAGAGGCGTATGCCCAACGGTGGGCGAACACACGCTGAGGAAGAAGAAGATAAATATACATCTGGGTGCCGGTATATAAGAGCCTTTAATAAATAAATGAATTTATTCATTAAATTTAGGTGAACGCAATTTTATATTACTGCGCATCATGTCTACGGGTCAGAGTAATACGCATGTTTGTGGTATAACAGTATTCTCATAAACTAACTGCACCATGTTCTATGTTTGAACTGTATTTACTATTAATGCTGTTTGCGAATCGAAAAAATACATAAATAAGAAGCTCCTATATATTGCGCGCTTTTCATACTATCTTCGCACACATAAATTTATAGTTGCTAATTAACTATTTCTTAACAGTGCCAGTAATTAGAACTGGTATAGAGAGAAGGCACTAAAAATTAATTGCACGTACCGACCATTACCGCGGGACCGCACCGTTCCATTTTACGATTTCGAATAAAATGACACAACTTACCCTATCTGAAAGTTCTCAATCATAAAGAATGAATTCGTTTAGTTTTCTTATATTACAATCGCCGCAGTCATGGGCGATTTTTAGTTATTGATGTTTTCTATCGGATTTCTTTATAATCCTATAAAGAAATTGAAGGATTATTATTTTGACGACCCATTTGGTGTTGCGGTTAAGACGTCGGCTGCTACACACAAGGGTTTCGGGTTCAATCCCCGGGCAGTACAAACATTTGTGTGCATGAACATGTCTGTTTGTAATGGTCCGGGTGGTTACTATGTATAATATGTATGTATTTACAAAAAAATATATACAAGTATGTTTAGTACCCATAATACAGGCTTCACGTTTAACTTGGGGTTAAATGGCGCTGTGTGAATATCTTTGGATATTTATTTTATTTATTATTATTCTTAACTAGCTGTGCCTCTTGATGTTACCCGCGGCGTAAGATATTTCCAGTCGTATAATGTTTAAGTATTAATTCAGGGTGTCAGCTAATTCTATGCGAAATATAATAAAAATCGCTTCAGTCGTGTAGACTTGCAGGAGTAACAAACACACTTAAAATTCACAAACTTTCGCCTATGAAATTAGTGTGATTTTTTTCATGAGTGCAACAAAGCAGACAGGGCCCTTGATAACACCAGTAAGTGTAACTTATAATACAACAATAATCTGAAAGAATTGTTGTATTATATTCAGGGTTGTTGCCAACTTGTGACGTAAATATTTAACATCTTCAGATTGAGATTAAACATTTGAAGCTGGCAAAGAGGTCTACGGTATCCAGTATTTTCGGATTACGAAAATACTAAAAATATAACCGCAATGGCGGAAAAAGTACAAAAGCTCTCTACAAATGCAGTATTTTTAAAATCAGAGCATAGAGAAACGTCGGTCAGCACAGGTACCTACATTTCCCGGTTTAAGTTTCAGTTTAATTTTCATACTCCGGCAGTGAGGCTAAAACTTCGCGTTAATCGTAAAAGTCCAGTATAAAAAGAACCATTGGACTTCTGAAAAAGTTTACTTTTCAAGGATATGCACATATCTAGAAAGCTCTGAATATAATGGTTGTCATACCGTATTTGGTGTTCTCCGTTTATTATAACCGGTTGCAACGTTCCGCTGAAGTTTTCAATGTTAATTATTATTGCTGTTTCTATTGTGTTCTTGTTTTATACAAAATTTTGACTATAGTTAATTTGCTCCTTATGCAATTTGCCGAGGTGTCCCTAATTACTTAAAGGAACACTAATGTTATGTATTTTTATCTCTTTTCATAGTAAAAATTTTAAAGTCTAATAACTTAACTAGTTATTAAGAGTCCGTCCATGTTTCGTTTAGCATGTATTAGTCATAACTATTTGAATGTTTTAATTGTCTAATGTATTTACGTAAACATGTTTTAACATTTAAGTGTCGGCATTTTTGATTTGAAGACGTTAATAGTTGGTCTTTAAGCTTCTGGTTAGTATTAGCTTTTCGTAGATTTAATGATATTACTGTATTATATTAAACTGAGTTGTCAAATGGCTTATGCTTGTATTAAAATATTTTGTAACAATTGTATCCAAATGTAAAAGTCTCAATATAACATTTATTCAAACGGAAGTGGTGCAGTAGCGCCACCTTTATGAATACTTTTGTTGATTATTGAGTAAAGTTATAATGTTGACTTCCGATAAAAGGGTATAAATACTGATTGTAAGCATGCAGTTTCTGAATTCTCTTGTAAAGTGTGAAAGAATAAACATCTCTTGTGGAAACTGTTTTACTGTTTTCTTAAACATACTATCACATGTTATACCAACCCAAGTCTAAGGATGGTAGTCTTTAACAACAATCAATTCGCATTGCGCCCGCGTGGTTGGTTACGGCTTTATTATGATTTATTTATCTTTTTGGATCTAAGCAGAAGGTATGATATGAAGGTAGAGCGTCGGTGGTTCAACGGTGTGAACTGTCACTTTTCTACCGGGAGGGCTGAGGTTCAAATCCCGACATGAACCAATGTGTATTCGAATTTTCGAAATTATATGTACGTTATTCGACGCTCTTATGGTGAAGGAAAACATCGTGAGGAAACCTGCGCACGCCTGCGAAGAGATTCAAAGGTTGTGTGTGAAGTCGTCCAATCCGCACTGGGCCGTGTGGACGCTAAGGCCTAACCCCTATACGGGTAGGCTCGTGCCCCTCGGTGGACGATTAATGAGCTGATGATGATGAGAAGGTATGAGAATGGGGTATTGTAGTCATTCAAAGTAAACAACACCTTCGAAATTTGTTAAGAAGGCATTATCTTTCGCTATGTCCGTAAGCATACGAGTAAGTCACATACTTGTAATGAAATTTAGATTTAAAATCTATTTATGTAGAAAGTAACAATAGTATTATTATTAGTTAAGGTACCTAATTAAAGTGTGTAAAAGTTATTATTAGTATTTATTTGTGTTACATTATATTTGTGTCATTATCGTATCTCATGTTATTATCTTGTGTTTATCTATATTAGATGCATGGGTATGTATTGAATATTTAATTATATTTACATTATGATATATAATGTTATGGTGTGTGTGTGTGTGAGTATGTGTGGTTGTTCATATGTATGTATGCGTATATGTACTTGGATATGTGTGTGTATGTGTATATGTACCTGTTTACATGTATATGTATAAATATATTTAGGTTTAGCTATAAAAGTAATGCCCACGAGAGCGACTGCCGACAAACTGTTGCACAGTTGGGCAGAAAGCTAAGTTTTGTTATCATGTTACTTTTTGAAGAAAAAAAAAAAATAAAAAATTACATACACTAGCAATCATTATTATAATTAGCCATCCCTTGGCAGAGTACATGCATTCCCAAAGAACTTTGGCCAGATTTCTTCCTAACTAAACACGCGGGCACAATGCGGATTGGTGAATGGGAACTACAATTTTAAGATTGAAGCCGGGACTGACGGCTTAACGTCCATAGTGCAGAGTCATATTTCTTTTCAGACAATCATGTAATTTAGCCTGCAATACCCTAACCAAACTGGGAAAAATAGCACAATTTGACTGGGCGTTCTTCCCGTGGCATTTCATAAAAGTTTTAGATAATAAATAAATAAATTATAGCGTTGCATTGAACAAGTATGGCTCGTACTATTTTATTCAGCGCGTGAGCACTGCCCGCGCCTGCGCCGCCCTCCACAACACCGCGCGCCGTTACCGGTCTCATCCCATATTGAATTGGAAATTATTATAAAGACAAAATTTATTTATCATTTTTATTCTAACATCTATTATTGAAAGTCGCAGTCGTAAAGTGTTTCACATGATTGTTTGTGTTTAAAAATATATTATTTTTGTAACAATTGATTGGGCTCATATTTGGGGGATGTACTTTTAAAACCACGAGTAGGTTCATATTTAAAAAAGCCAATGTTTTCTATTTCCCCCTGTATAGACTAATTGACTATAAAATATTGCATGCTTATTCTGAATGAAATATTTTTTCATTTTGTTCATTTGTTTTGCAACCTCATAGGTACATCTAGGAACATTGTTACGAACAAAAACATTACAGATGCTTTATTTATGTGATTAATGATTAATGCAAAATAGGTGGAATTAAATAACAACACAGACAAACAATATGTTTACGAATGGACATCCATGAATAAACAAGCAAGCTGCGATAGTTCCAATGAATGTGTAATTATGGAAACATTTTCAGCCTCAATAATGGCTAGCTCTTTTGCAATCATTAATTATTACTTTAAACCACTGTACACGTAGTTGTGTGGAATGCGCCACTTGGATGCGTTCCGATTATTTTATTTGTTAATCTGAATCAATGATATTCTATAAATATAAAGGTAGATACGCCACCCGTGCCTCAAAAATGAACCGCCGAAGAGAATACAGTTGTAGGCTCTTGTTTAGGTAAATGTACCCTCATTCGAAATATGTGTATGTGTGCTGTCGCTGCATTTGGAACACTTTTTTCAGTTGTTTTGTGAACATATCACGAATCTATACTTTTTACATCATTAATCTTAATTGAATAACTCTGTTGTACGTAACGATATACAAACTCAGTGGTACGTTCATATCTATTGTCAATTATAAAAAAGGTATTTTTATTTTTGCTAGCACGTTTAGTGCCTTGGCTAATGTGAGGGATTTAAATTTGTTATTTATAATTGGAACAATCAAGCTTATATTATTTTATATTATTCTTATAATAATGTTAATGTGTTAATAAAACACATTATTTAATTAAACATTGTATTAATCCTTATTCAAATAAATGCGTTATTCATCACAAGTATTAAATACTGCACAAATATAAGGGAGGTTCAGTATCGATTGCTGATTATATTAGTTAAGTCAACATTTTATTCAAGAAGTGCAAAGTTATTTTCGTTTATTGCTATCCCTAATTCCCTCTCAATTTATGTAGGTATTTGCTAATGCGAAGAAGGTATAATGTGTTTATATATTGTCTTTCTTTGATAAAGGTGATCTAATCATCTATATATGTAAGTAATATAAAAAAATATATATGAATGTTTATCCGTTCTTTAGTACCTATACAAGCTTTATGCTTTACTTGGGGCTAGATGGCGTTGTGTTATGTTAGTGGATATTTAATCAATATTAAGATAAGACCAACAATAATTAGTCCAAGACTTTAAGCAAAGATTTTTCCGATTTGAATCAGCGTTCAATGTGCCGTTTTGTGTCAACATACCGATTGGCTGAACCGATCAATTAGAAGCGCGCGGGCAAACGGAGTCGCGTCATTTGTTATTGTTAATGACTAATCCGCGGGTGAGTAATAGTCAAACGTGCGCTCACAATCGCAAATTGTACCGTGATTTATTGAAGTGGGCGCCCGCGACGCGGTAAATCGCTGATATTACAACTGTCTAATAAATAATCAACTGGATTCCGGGCCTGTTTGAAGTATGCAAACGGTAAAGAGCCGGTAGGGGAGGGTGAATTCGATTGTTGGCATACAATGATAAGCAATCAAACTGAGTCTAGTGTTAGAATTACTACTCTTATCTCCTTCATCATCACCAATGCAGCCCTTTCACGTGGACTGCTCCGTAGCAACACCCATCAATTACCTGCCTCCTTACCCAGGTCATCAGTCCATCTGGTTTTGACGACCCATTTGGTGTAGCGGTTGAGAGGTCGGCCGCAACACCAAGGGTTCCGGGTTCGATCCCCGGGCAGTACAAACATTTGTGTGCATGAACATGTCTGTTTGTAATGGTCTGGGTGTTTTCTATGTATAATAATGTATTTACAAAAAAAAAGTATATATGTATGTTTATCCGTTGTTTAGTACCATAATACAGGCTTAGCGCTTAACTTGGGGCTAGATGGCGCTGTGTGAATGTCAGTGGATATTTATTTATTTATTTTATTATTATTATCTGGTTGACGGTCAGCCTATGCTTCTTTATCCGTTACGTGACGGTACTCGAGAACCATTTTGTCCCATCAGCCTGTCCTTCACATAATTTGCCCTGCCCACTGCAACTTCACGTACTTACTAATGACAATATTAATTGTCGGACCTTAACAGACTTTTCATAAGTGATTAAAGAGGTTCCACCATCCAGCCAAATTATAAACGAGACTCTGTACACCAGAGTCTAAAAAATTTAATTAGGAATTCATGAAATTTCTTTAAAAGTTTCTTAATCAATTTATGATTTTGATTTCTTATTCGTGATTGGTACGAATAATTGGAATTCTCCCCAAGAAGTGGGTTAAGCGGTTCCAATTCATTATAAAATTAGCAAAAATATGCAGGAATTCTAGCAATGAAAGGTATAACCACAGACATCCGAATATACAATAAGACTGGACAAGCCGCCAAGTTTATAGGCAGTCCCAGTGTCGCAATTTCTTTTCGGTTCTTACCTGTGAAAAGTTATTATATTTCTTGGTAAATTTACTGATTCATTGCGATGATGGCATGTTACAATTGCACAGGATGGCATTTTGGGAAAAAAACGGTAATTTCTTTTAATATTCGTGCGTCTTGACTCGTCTCACAGAGCGTAAACTGGCAGCCAGTGTATGCTCGTTGGGCTTACAGTTGTCGCACTTAAAAACGCGGCTTGCCCCATCTCCTGTATTGGGAAATCTGTGGGTATAACGAGTGCAATGCTTGGGAGCCGCCGCCGGATTCCGTACAACAGTCACGCAGTAGTTTAGTGAAAGAAATTTCTAGTTCATGAAGTGGCACTAATTATGTTAAACATTTTTTATGTTTTTAGTAATAAATACAATCACTAGGAACTATGACCAGCAGTGGACTGTGATAGGTTAAAAAGTGATCATCATCAGCTCACGTTATCATCATCAGCCCGTTAAACGTCCCCACTTAGGGAACGAGCCTACCCGTAAAGGGTGCGGATTGGCTGACTTCATGCACAATCTTTGAATCTCTTAATACATAACAGACAACAGGCCAAACCACTGAAGCGCTTTTTTTCAAAGCATCAAAATTCATATCTTTAGTTTAGTATTTTTAATTGTTTTTTATTATATTTTTGTATATTTTTTGACGTTCATAAGTGCTTTTTGTAAGCCTAATTTGAATAAAGAATTTTGCATTTTGAATTTTTTTGAGACAGAGTGTCATTAATACATACAAAGTATCCCCGAAATGACTGCTGATTTTAGCATGTAACGTGATAATATATTTGGTAAATTAATTTCTATGTTTCAAACTTAAATTAACCTACGAAAAGAATCTCTGTTTTTATTTTTTTATCACTTCAGTTTTTGCACCATTTTATTACGCAAGCCATGTTTTATTTCAGTACTATTTTTCTCGGCTCTGTTGACAGATGCGAGCCAAATGTCTTATTATTCTTGCTTTCAATACTAAAATTGTGACACCCTTTTTGTCAGCGAGACTGTCCATATTTTTACGTCCACACAAACGGCATCATTTTAATTAATTTATCTGTAATCAAAAATAAAATTTTTAATATTTGAAATATTTTAATCATCACTTTTCAATCATAGGGTCAGAGTTGGCTAATAAAATCCCGGCTAAATATCAAAGCAATACCTAGGAACTTAACTTTACCAAAATTAGATTTCAACGGAGCTCAACTGTTAGAATTCCAATGTTGTGATATTAATGAAGTACTTATCGGACATTATAGACAAATTGGACCCAAACATGAGTACAGGTAAAGATGCCATAAGCACTAAATGTGAAAGGTGTTAATGTAAGATACCTTTAAAAGTTATGTCTTCGACAAAGTCAAGTCCCTTTTTTCAACCGTCTGCGAGGTTGGAGTACAGAATTATCGGTCCTAGCGTGTGAAGTGAACATGGAACTTTTAATTTGCACAGCAAACGAGTGGAATATCTAATACCTACATTTGTTAAACTGACTCAGTTTCGCCAAGTTCAATTGGCGGGAGAAGTTTCGGCTGTCGCCAAACACATACTATTTGTATCGATTCCAGAAACTCCTGTTCTTGTAGACGACAAACATCTTTGTAACGGAGAAGCTGATATAAACCAAGGAAAAGTTATTTATCCCACTTCCATACATTTTATATGAATGTACGAGTTATAAAAATAAATTTAATTTGCTAATGCAACTACTAATTAATTAGATTTGAAGCAGTTTTATTTATATTGAGCTTTTGCGTCCGTCTTCGTCCGCGTGAAATAGTTAATTTGGGCTAACGGTACTTCTTTTATACACCACAAATTTTTAACTACTGCACAAAAAAAGAATAGAGTTCTCAGTATTTATTACTGATCATATTTATAAAGTAAAAAATAACATTTGTTGTATTTCCAAAATTAATTATACATTAAAATAATG
Organism: Leucinodes orbonalis; assembly: GCA_019425675.1. Taxonomy (NCBI): domain Eukaryota; kingdom Metazoa; phylum Arthropoda; class Insecta; order Lepidoptera; family Crambidae; genus Leucinodes; species Leucinodes orbonalis. The sequence continues at coordinate 40,605 of PQWD01014564.1, read as the reverse complement.
AATATTTAGTAACCACTACATACATCGATTGAGATACGCGTGCCGCTAAATAATAGTGCAGAGTATTGACTTGCATGAAGGTCGCCTAAAATTTCATTGATAAATGCCGACAAACTCGCGACGAAGCTCAATTTTAATTCTATGTGTGTGAGCGAGAAAGAACGCGGGCGTGAGCGCATTAGTACATTTTTGAATGGCTTTGAAAATTATGTACCTATACAATTACCCTCAATAATATTGGACATCATAATTATTAGTTTTTAACGGTCCACTGCTAGGCCTTACCACAGGATATAGATTGGGCCGTTTAGTAGGTTTGTAGCAGGGACCGACGGCTTCACAAAAAAAAGATAATTGCTACTGCTTGCTTCGAAGCAAATATTATTACTTTCAGACAATCAGGTGGTTCAGCCTGTAATGTCCTTACTAATCTGAATAAAGCAACAAAGTGACATTTTCCTTGGGAGGCAGATGTTGGATATTATGGCATAAATAGGTAATCCTCTGTTTTGTATTTTGTAATTAGTCAAATCAAGAAAAAGCACTTTTAAATAGTTAAAGCTCTTTGGAATAGTTGAAACCTTTGTTGAGTCGTTAACCCGAGTTAACTTGCCGAATATCCACCACAGTGTACATTTAATCTACCCGAAAATTGGAGCTTCCTGAAAGCTCTTGCAACGCATCGCATACGAGTGGGTTTTCTCGATTTAGGTCTCTATATTCCCAAACATTGTGTTCGTATATCGTTGGGCACAAATGTGGTTGAAGTCACATTTGTTTCCAAAGGCCACAAAAGTTTCCAAAGGTTCCAAAAGGACTATTTGGTTGAGAAATATTTATATATAAATATATATATACGAGTATTATTTGTTTTTCTATATTTCGTGTAAATGTCATTTTATTACTTAATCATCTTAGAAACCAACATAGATATCTAGATAGATCATTTAATACCTCGTTTTCTTATTTATTCAATTAAAATAAATGGGGTATCTTATGATAGTTAGAATACATACATATGTTTTAACTACTAATATAAGGAACGTTTATGCCATATTTTAATTAAAAAGAAAAGATTACCAATGGAAACTCGCCAAATTCATATTTCCTTTACAAAGTTCAACTTTTGTTGAAGTTTAGCTAAGCAAGGATTTTTTAGTTACGATTTAGTTTCCATAATCTAGTGCAAATTGTTTGACAACGTTATTTTTATATAAAAAAAAGTAATTTAATTAGACAAGTTGTGTTTAATTTTATCTCCTTATTTTTTTCTGTTATGCTACTGATGATTTATAAACCTCTCTATTAATATTTAACGTTTTTATTAACATGGTAATTTATTGCTGAAACTACAGTTAGCTGAAAGTTTACAATGTAATTACCAAGCAACTAAATTTAACTATCATTGATATACAAACTCTGCCTGTGATCACTAGAGTAGACTGGAAATTATCTGCATTCTATGTATATTGGATGTAGGCTATCTTGCAGGACACCGTCATTTGATTACAATTAGCCCGGCTGATCGAAGCCGTCAGTAAGCGCAGTCACTCCTCTGATGTTGTATTAAATGTTATACGCATAATCTCCCAACCGTATTACTCGCTTTGACAAGCTCCGGTATTCGCTACGTTAGCTATGAATGTGTTATTTTATGCTGCATATTTGATATTTCATTGTTACCATAACCAAAAGGGGAGATTATTTTTAGGACATCCTAAGTACTGGCAAAATCTTCCCTTTGGTTGTTAAAATATATTATAAAAAATTATATATCTATAACAGGCTTTGACAAAGTTGGGTGGTGTATTACGTGCTGAAACTCCTGTATTAGATAAAAACTTTTCTATAGCTTAGCAAAAACTTACCTCAATAATATTCATTTTTGTTCATAACTTCTCATTGAGGGATTAAAATGAGGTTTTGGTTAACCAGACAGAAAAGGGTATACATAAGAGATCTGGAAGTGCTATCAGTTACGAAGTGAACGGAACGAATCTGGATGACTGGTTAACTAACCTGATAGTAAGGGAAAAGGCGTATCCTTTCCATGACAGAAGCAACCGAAATAATGTAGATAGTAGTAGTAGTAGTCTTCACTATCATACTACGAAACAGAAATGTTATTAGTTAGGGTAACGTAGGGAGGAAGTTATAAAAAAAATAAAAGAAAATAAATAATAACGTGACACACAATAACAATGTAAAAAAACACATACTTACATACATACACTTACACATCACAAACACAATCCGATCAAAATAACACCACACAAACACATTACACGCATTCATATTACTCACACTGACATGTGTCACCTATCACCTTTTAATGCACGCAAACGCGTGTATAAAAACTATTAGTCAATATTCTAAAATTTCCTTAATTTTTGTCCTTAATTTTTTCTATTTTAAGTATAATGTGCAAACCTCAAACTCTAGTCCCTAAAATACAGGCTGCCCTTGTTTAGGGACTACTGGTAAGGGTTAACATGTAAATGTTTTTACTTAATAAAGATTTATTATTATTATTGAAGTAATTAGTTTCTGAAAATATTGCCCTGCGCTCGACACCCGAGACGACAAATGTTAAACCTTTTATATCCAGTAATTTCTCTAGTGTCGCAAAAGTGCAAATTACTTGATTTGACGGGATGATAAGTCCACTCAGCACTGGACGTTTACCTAGGCGACTTAGTATTACTACCGATACTGAGGCAGATGATGAGAACTCCTTTAGGTTCAGACACTGCTTGTCCGATTGTAGCATCAATTCTCTTGCATTATTTGCATGTTGATAATCATTTTTAGTTTTAATCATGTAATATAGACGACCCATTTAGTGTCGCGGTTGAGAGGTCGACTGCAACACCAAGGGTTCCGGGTTCGATCCCCGGGCAGTACAAACATTTGTGTGCATGAACATGTCTGTTTGTAATGGTCTGGGTGATTTATATATATGTAATTAAAAAAAAAAAAAAAAAAAAAGTATGTTTATATTTATAATATTGTCTAGATATATATACTTCTGTACTTTCTGTGAGACTTTTGTGCTGTACTTATTGTGCTTGTGATTGTGTTCATCGCAATAATAAACGATCAAGTGAACAATTGGTTTAACTGGACTCCTTGGTCGATTAACCTGCACCATCTATCAGGTAACACACATATACGCAAACCCCATATTAGTATCTGGTGTATAATATATATGTAATTAAAAAAAAAAAAAAAAAAAAAGTATGTTTATATTTATTAATATTGTCTAGATATATATATCTGCTACACCTTATTTTTAACTTTTCAATAGTTTTAATTTTGAGACCAGCCAAATTGAATTGTCAAATTTCTGAATTCCGCTTTCGTCCATGTTTGAACCAGCTAATTACACGCCGTGTTTGGTGTTGCGTTTAACGTGTGACATTCCCTAATCCGACGGTGCGACCGCTTTTCGCGCTTAGGATTTGATGCACAAATACATAATGCAGTCGCTGGACCCATGGCCGCGAGTGGCCTGAATTAATTAACGCGCTAATTATGCCGTAATAATGGATTAGTGAAGCGTAGCTGGATTGCCATCGGCATATAGGTTGAATCCACCGTTTCGCACAAAGAAGGCAAGTTGAATCATTTTTACCAACATAGACCCCGAATGCGGCTATTGTAAGATAGATCAAGTTACCTACATATTTTATTTATTTATTTGTTTTTTTTTATCAATTATCATGATACAGCGACTACTCAGCCTAATTTTGTGGCAGCAACACAAGCAGGTCCGGATTTCAAACCAAATCTAACTCCAAACCTTTCTGTACAACAAATGATTTAATTACCTCACACTTAAAGCGAAACGTTGCAAGTATAATAATGTAAGAGTTTTATTTTTATTCCGGCCATTTTGCGAACGAATGTCCCACAAAAACAATGTACTTATTTGCATCACAAAGCCAGGCGCGCATCCTAATGAGCCCTAATTGTTTAAACCCACAAGGAAGCGGGCTGCGGAACCACTTGCAACTGGTTAATTGCTTGAAACACATCCCTGTGACGAGCACTGATAGCATTTCTACCAATCTGGTAGTTTCGCTTTGCGTCTTAAAATAATAGCATTAGCTAAGCTTCTTGGGAAGGTGGTGTCATGTTACCAGTTTTGTTTTATTACCTTTTGCGTGGCGTGCCATTTAACTTTTTAACAATTTCTGTCTCGTCTCGAATCCTGGCATTTAAAAGTGGAAATGAGTTTCTTGCCGGAGTTTCAGTATAACCAACTTTTCCTACCGGATATAGATTCTAGTATATACGTTTTAAATTCGTTTTTCATTTAATATTTATTAAAGATTCAATATTGTCTTATGAAGGCTTCTTTGATGCAATAGATTTTTCAGCCTTTCAGCCATACAATGAACATAGGTAAGTACTATGAAAGACATCAGTGAAGTGTATCTTTGTAGATCAGTGGCGTGCACAGAGATTATGAGAAGGGTATGAAAAGTGAATGACACTAATCGCAAAAATAATCAATAAAATGTTCATTTTTGTCAAATTGAGTGCTGTTGATGACAGCAGATTGCCTATGGTTTCGAATCGGAATATAGGCGAATAAGGAGGAATCATTTCATATTTGCCCATTTCCAGGTGTTCTGTACGCACACGGTATGCACTGCTTTTTCGAATATATGGAGTGCACGCCGTTGTAGATCAGATTCAATTAGGTAGGTAATAGCGATTGGGTAACAACCTAGGTAATGGGCTCTCCAACACTGCAAACAAAACAAGTAAGAAGTAACACAACATCGAGTATGTGCCCCATTACAACTCTTCCGTTTTCTTTGCCCCGCAAGCAATCACATAAGTGTAGCGTGGCGAAACTTCGCCGAATTCAATATTTTGAGGCGTGCAACTTTGTACTCAAACATTCTCAAGTTTAAATGCGCCTTCCATAAAAATAGTAAACATGATTTCTGGCGGTGAAGGCGTGTGTGCCCAACTTTGATTTGATTCTGATGGTTGCAAGTATTACGCGTTGAGCCGAGCGCCGCCGGATTGCGGGCAAGCGGTTTAAGTTTTGTCGGTCTCATTGGGTTTTATTGTGTGCATGAGGGAACTGTGTGCGGGAATATTGTTGCGATTCATATGCTGCGGTTATGCCACCAGCTAAGGCGAGACGTAAAAGTTACAAGTTAAAGTGAGAAGAAACAATGTCGTTTATGATCGCGCAAAACAATTTGAATTGAATTTTATTTTGTAATAAACCTTGATTGTTTGAACGCAGTTAAGTGTTCTTTACACAATAATGAGGCATGGCTTTATTTTTATTGAGTACCTAAGAACGTCGATGGCTCATTGGTTTGGACTATTGCCTCCGATCTGAAGGCAGGTTGCAGGTTTAAATCCCGTCACGTACCAATGGGATTTCGAATTTTCGAATTTATATGTACGTTTATCCGACGCTCTTACGGTGAAGGAAAACATCGTGAGGAAACATGCGCAAGAAATTCTAAGATTATGCGTGAAGTCGCCAAGCCATAGGCTCGTCTCGTGCCCTTCGGTGGGGACATAAAATGAGTTGTTGATGATGATAACCTAAAAGTATCAATAAATGTTCTGACTTTGTGCCTCTGGTAACTTCGCTTGTTTGACAAAACACAACGCAAATCGTATAGCGTCGGCTTTTTGTGATTCTGTGGTGTCATTCCAGTCGAGCCGGGATGTTTGTGCCAAATTATTGCTTTCACCCACTAACAGAACGATTAAATTCACGAAAATATGGCATTTCATTTATCATTTCTATTATCATTCAAAACCGCCATTAAAAAAGCTCAATTGTCAATCGATCGTGCAAGCCACTAATCTATCAAGCTCTCAAACATTTGAATATATAAACATTATCTCTTAAGACGCTACCTAATAAAAATAATCGTATACCTTTTTCTCACGTGTTAGTCTACCTACAACGCCAGCAGTGCGGCAAGAAAGTGGGATTCATCCACAAGAGGAAACAAAGCGTCGGCTAGTTATTAAAAGCCGAGTCGTAGACAAAGACTATTTATTTTGCAAATGAACATTAAAATCTAAACCACCGAGCTCGGGGGAAATCAGATCGCCTACTCGCAAAAATGTTGACGAACGCTGTCTGGGATGCGGCCTTATTCTGTTGCATTGCAAATAGACCAAGTATTTAATTTAATAATCAAATTAAAACTAAATATTCGCATCACCCCCACGACGGTAGCGAAACGGTAAAGCAGTACAGCTTTTATCGATGTAAGGGTTTAGCGAAGTAATCTTTTACATTCTTCGTGTTCTTACTCTCAGATACTCTGATAAATAGTCGCATTGCCACACGTGACATAGAAACGTACCGAATATAAACCAGGAAACTGTGCTGCTAATGTCCCGCAAAAACTGTTCCACTTTGTCGCTAACTCAATTTGCAGTTCCGTACAGGTTTACTATTTTTTTTACCGAGTACACGATCATCTCTATTCGCCGTTGTCAAGTTGTCGCCATGATGAAGAGGTGTGAAGTGAACATTTTGCCTTGTATTTTTTTGTCGTAGAAACTAATGTAACAAGGTGGTAGACTCGGTACTGAGTCGTCTAGGTAGTTCCAGATATCTTTCCGTGAAACAGGAGTGATATGCACTTTTGTGTTTCGGGATGAGGGCACTGTAGCTAGTAAAATTACCAGGTGAGGCCTAGTATCTGTTGTCGAGGTTGACGGGTGCAGTGCGGCGTAGATGTAGAATAAGAACTGTCCTTTAGTTGTTGGTCTCCTTCAGTGCCGCTCTGACATGGTCAGACGTATCACTTACCATTAGGTGAGTGTCCTGACCGTCCGGTATACTTTGAAATATAGAAAAAAATAACGAAGAGGCCACTTCAACTTATTTGATACCAAGGCCTCACAGAAAACCGATTCGAAATAATTTAGCTTTGTGTTTTGTTCAATCGGTGAGGTAATCGGAGCCAAATTCTCCTATCCCTATGTTCTTTTCTTCTTTTTTTTTGTTCGTAAATCACTAAAAGCTTTTCCGGAAAACCAGTGTCTATGGGTTACAGCTCGCCACACTAGTCACTCGCCATCAGGTAAATCTTTTTCACGTTTGCCTAGCTATAAAATGATGAAAAATAAAAAATGTTTAGACAGATATGTTTACGTAAATATTACCAATGTTGTAGGTACTGTAGGTAAGGGAATTAAATTTAAAGGTAAGTAAAAGAAACTTTTTGAAATAAATAAATCTTAAAGGTCAGAAACAGACTAGTGAGGTCTGAAGGCATTTCCAGAATAAGTCCTTAATACTGATAGAAATAGTCATGAAAATATTCATTCCACGCCCGCTATCGATGACGTCACAAGAATAAGCCAGCCTTTGTTATACAGGGTGAATTTTGAATCATTGGTATCCATCCGACCTATTATTATACTCATGTTATGGAAGGTTTTTATGGGAACCTAATAGATTTATCATACAATTTTTATATAGAATACTACTTAAAAGATAAGGATGCTTGGACATGTTGATTCCACATCTGCACCATATTTTATTAGATTTATATTAGCTTTTCTACTTATGCGAAACTTTTCTAAAGTTAGTAATTTTATTTAATTTAATTTGACTATTTTATCATTAGTATTGTATTAAAGCTTTGATTATATACATTTTCTATTAGTTTTATTTACAAAAATATTGTTAACAATTAATAAGTTTTGGAAATAGTAACTATTGAGTTTCTTGCTGGATTCTTCTCAGTAGACAACAACAATCCGATCAAGTGGTAGAGTCAAATTTGTCATTTTTTTTGGACCTAAATTGAATAAAACTTTTGATTTTGATTGGATTTTACAAAAAAAAATGAATAATAAATTATCGCATTGCATTGAATAATTTCGATAGCAATTCGATAATTTTAAATTCGTAATTGGCGTTCACAGGTTAAGAACGTACACTTGAAAAGCCTCTCTTAAACCTTTAGGAATTCAGTAATGGACATTAGGATCTCCTATTCCAAGCTAGATAGCCTTTATGATAGCCATTGTCTTCGCTCGTCGTCAGTCAACCGGCCGCAAGGTGTACTAGTCAATGCTAGCCAAGACGCGTTTTGCACAAAAACACTCGTCCGCTCCAGAGGCCATATGTGACCAGTCAACTGCCACTTCACACAAAAATACTCCATTTAAAACTCATAAGCCGTCTATTCATTATCATCATCACCAGCTTATTAAAACCGCCACTGAAGGGCATGTACTACCCGTATAGGTATATAGGTCTTAATCGTCCACGCGGGCCCAGTGTGGATTTAAACCAATTCGTAGACGTGCGCAGGTTTCCTCAGGATGTTTTCGCATAAAGGTACATTAAATTTAGGAAATACATTTGCTAAGTGTCGCGATTTGAACATGCACCCTCCAGATCTAAAGGCAACAGCCCACCCAATGAGTGATCGACGCTCCTAAATAATAAGTGAGTAATAAGCTTAGTGAAATGTATATCAGGCAATCATCGCGTGTATTGGAGTGTGTTAACACATGTGAATGATACTAATACAGTGATCAGAGCTGGCTCGAGTGATTTGCATCAATCAGTGTGCTCCCGGACGCACGAATGTCGCCTGGAACGCATCTGTTGCGATTGGTGTTGCCAGGTTTACATCTTTCCTTGGAATTTACCAACTAGTTAAAATGTTCGGTGAACGTTTATAGTAAGTGTTACTTTATAATACATAGTTTTCATGAAGATTTGTGTGTGAGTATGTGTCTGCTGCAATTGAGAGATTGCTGTCTTTTCAGTAAACCGTCACCTGTGACTTTTCGTAAGTGGTCGGTCCATCGAGCCGGAGGGCGTCCGAATCTACGCTTATCAAGATCGTTACTTTTCCAAAACTCGTATGGCCATACGTATATCAGTTCTACGATCTACGTGAATAGCCCATTGCCACTTCGACTTGCGATCAGCTAGCTCTGCACCTAATTAAAAATGATAAATTAAATATATTAGTACATATTAATTCACCAAGACCGCACATTTATGGTCACCCTAATATCCCATTCCGTTCAAATTGAAACGTTCAGTTGCAGTTGACACCGTCCGATTTGTATGTAGATCTGTGGTATTGGCTGGGCAAATTATGTCTTCGTGTGCTAACTAAAGATTTATCTTAAAATTATAGTATATCCACAATTCAATATGGATACTAAATAACCGATCATCATCAGCTCATTAAATGTCCCCACCGAGGGCACGAGCCTACCCGTGTAGGGTGTTAGGCTTAGTCGTCACGCGGCCCAGTGTGGGTTGGACGACTTCACGCACAACCTTTGAATTCTTCGCAGGCGTGCATGAAGGTTTCCTCACGATGTTTTCTTCACCGTAAGAGCGTCGGAAAAGTACATATATTTTTCGAAATTCGAAACACATTGGTACGTGGTAGGATTTGAACCTCAGCCTTCCGGTAGGGGGCGACAACGATAGTAATTCAATATATTTTTTTAATATATCCTCAATATACTCGTGGTTATATATGAACTAAAACAAAGAGACAATTTGCTTACAAATTGTTCCTGGAACATTTGGTGTATGTCGTCTACTCAACCATCACATCACATGGGTCGTCTCGATTTATGCATCCGCTTGAAGCTATTGCAAATTCGATGGCGTAACCCTGCCAGAACACCCGCGCTGCTGTGTGCTAATTAGATCGTAATAACATTATATACTCTCAAAAGTACCATAGCAGCATAATAATGTAACTACTTATCAGTCAAAAGGACCCTGACCGTTGTTAGAGATGTTAATTATTTACAATGTGGGTTTATTTGCTTTCCGATTCATGAAAAAACTAGCCATTTATGGAAACAGGATGTCTACAAACCAATTCGGCATTTATATCTTGAACCGTTAGTTTTGTGAAAACTTTCTCTGCTACTACCGTGTAGTTGACACAGTGCGTACAAGTTCAGAAGATCATATGAAAAAGGTTGAATATGTATTTAAAATAATACTCCTGAAGTTTGTCTCTTGGAAACATTAATGTATAGATTTTATCTACCTTTAATTTTATTTCATAAAGATTCAATAAAATTATACGTCCATACCGAGGGGCATGTGGTTTCCGTGAAGGGTGTATAAGTAGGCTTTAGTCGTCCACGCTGTCCCAGTGCGGATTGGACGACTACACGCACATCTTCTGGAATAATAATGAAAGAATTATTTTACATTAAGCTACATTACGAATAGTAATATGATTTTTATATAACTCATAAGAATAAATAATATTATTCGTTTATACTTATACATAATTAATAACCCAAAAATAACTTATAGCAACCTGGCTACTAAGTAAAAGTTAAAGGAGTCAAAACATACAAGTGCCATATGGAAAGATATGAAATAAATTTTTTTTTTCTATTTTAATATTTAATATTTTCTATTTTGACTGATGTTTTGTTTTTTGAAATAATTAATGCTTGGAAAATTCATGGTCCGAAGATCCCTACTGTTGTAGCATCCGAAAAGTTATGGACGAGTCTCTCTGTGAATCGAATGGAAGAATTTATATGATACATTTGATATACCCGCTGAACGCGCTCGTCTTATGGCTTTGCGAAAATGGGATCCAGCCTTTGTTGCACTCCCTTTCCACTAATTTAGGCACTTTATTAGAAAATTCTGTTTTTAGCTTTGCCGCATCGTTTGCTATACAACGCGGGAATGTTGCAGCCTTATGGGTACTATGTCACAGACTAGGGACAGTGATCTGGGACACCTTTTTACGTTTTGTAGTTCTTAGTTTTTATAAGTGTACTTAATATTTATTTTAAATATTATTATCTAGTGTTAATTAAACACTTATTTCACAATAATGAAAATTAAATATTAAAATTTCTCAAACATTGTTGCAGCTGCACAAATACACTCAACATATTTGACTTACTGGAAATTGCTAACATATTGTGGCAGAGGGGACCTCAGTCCGTGACATTGTGAGATGTTTTCTTACTTGTAACATCGCACTATTGGGAAAAGTAACAAAAATAGGAAACCGCCCTCGACCGATGTCAATTCGAGAACAACCGGGAAAATAAGTTATAGGCTGAAGGTAAGTTTTTTACGGGTCAATGGTGTTTTTGCACTTCATAGCTACTCGTGTTTGTCAGGAATATAATCGTTTTACGGTAGTCGATTTTGTTCCCATTCTTTTTTATTTGAAGCGATTGGTACTAAAGTTTTGAATTATTTTCTTAATTTTATGTTAAGGTTTGAATATTATCATAGGTATATACTCCCTGTATGCCAGACCACTTGTCTCCCAAAACTAGGTTGCCTAGCTCTCTGCGCAAAGCCCGAAGCCAAGGTTCGAGTCCTGCTCTGGTGCGTCCTCAGGCGTGTTGTGTAAAGTTTTTTAAGACTGGGGTGTTTTATCCTTTGAAGTCAGTTAGACAAAAAAGGAGGTGATAGGTTAGAAAGACAGAATATCTCTCTTTTCAACATATCACCTCGTATTCTCATAACAACTTTTACGTCACAATAATGTTGCCTGCTTGATTTCCAGTTGCTAGTAGCTGATGTAATTATGAACTATCGTGGCTCCTTTTAAATTCGACGCTGACGAAGTTTCAAGCACAGCTACTTATTGCATTAAAAGTCTTTGTTATATTTCAAGTCCATTTTTCCATTGGCTAATTTTTTTCTTTGAACAAAATTTCATTAAAATCTGCTCAGTGCTTAAGGATACTCGTACTACTAATATTACTCGTAGACTGTCAACTTTTAATATAATTGGAGAAAGAAGACAAAAGCTGTTTTATTTCCAATAATGTTAAATATTATTTTATAATACTTTTTTAAATAGATAGATTATGCTTCTTTGTAAAATTCCACAACAAGAAATAATTTTCTAGACAAAATCCATTAAACAGAAAAATTTACAACTGGCAGCCTTATTGTTAATAAGCAATCTCTTCCAGGTAACCATACAGATGAAGCATAATATCAAAGAGTAGGAATTCTAACCCTTTGACAGCCAATGAAGACTTAAGGCGCAAGCCACAATAGATGTTCTATCAGTGGCGTGCAAAGAGATCATGAGTAGGGTATTCAGAGTGACACTAATTGCAAAAACAATAAATTATTTACGTTTTTGTCAAATTGAGTGCTGTTGATGTCTGCAGATCACCTAAGGTTTGAATTATGTACAGAAAAATTTGCAAATAAGTGGGAATCATATAAATGTTGGCGATTTTTCAAATTTTCTAAACGCACAGAGTATGCACTGTTTGTTTGCATATATGGAGTGCACGCCACTGTGTTCTATGGTGTCTGGATTCTTGACATTCAATGCGTTAAAGGAAGTTCTTATTAGTTTAGTAAATCTTCGTTATATTTGACAATTTCAAAGCCTGGTTGACAATTCATTATATTTTATTCTATTTTTTGATATTTTACGACACAGATTTCCCAATACAGGAGATGGGGCAAGCCGCGTTTAAAGTGCGACAAATGTAAGCTCAACGAGCATACACTGGCTGCCAGTTTACGCTCTGTGAGACGAGTCAAGACGCACGAATATTAGAAGAAATTACCGTTTTTTTCCAAAATGCCATCCTGTGCAATTGTAACACGCCATCATCGCAATGAATCAGTAAATTTACCAAGAAATATAATAACTTTTCACAGGTAAGAACCGAAAAGAAATTGCGACACTGGGACTGCCTATAAACTTAGCGGCTTGTCCAGTCTAATTGTATATTCGGATGTCTGTGGTTTACGAGTACGTATTAGTTTAAATGTATTATTCGTTCCAATGATTTTATCTACAACATCACTAACGCCTTAAAAACGTAAATTTTGAAATATCAATAACAGCTGTTAAACATATGTTTGAAATGTATAGCACTGTTGCAAATAGATATGATAAACGAATATTAATGTAAATACCAATCACCTATTATTTGTATAGATATAGGATATAGTGAACGAGCATAACACTCTACGGGTAGGCTCGTGCCCCTCGGTGGGGACGTTTAATGAGCTGATGATACGCAATGATATTCTGTATATATAAAGGTAGATACGCCATCCGTACACAAAAACGAACCGCCGAAGAGAGTACAGTTTAAATCTTTTGTTTAGGTAAATGTGTTCGAAATTCGAAGTATGCGTATGTGTGCTGTTACTGCATTCGGAACACTTCTTTCGATTGTTTTGTGAGCATATCACGAATCCATACTTTTTTACATCATTGATGATACGTGCATAAATACCTATGAATCATTAATTCTATAGGTATTGCATATAAATGGATATCAAATCAAATCTATTTGGGGGCACGTCCACGGCCGGGCCGGGCAAACAAACCAACAGTTTGATTGTGTGTTTGTGTTTTGTATTACTACAACTCTGAGCTCTAATGTTTTGGCCCAACAAATCTTCGAACTTTCACCGAGATGTGAAGTTCCGAAGATTTGTTAGCTGAAGATTGTTAGCTTGAGCTAAGCTTTATTGTTTGGGCGGATTGATTTAATCACATGGCCGGTTTGGATGTTTAATTTCTAATGCAGAATGTTATATGCGAACTCTAGGAATTAATATAGTAAAGGTATAAATAATTTCGATAGCTATGGTTCGTTTCATGTCACAATTTCCATGCGTAAGCATTGTTATGTTAGCATATATTATATAAAAAANAGCTACATTACGAATAGTAATATGATTTTTATATAACTCATAAGAATAAATAATATTATTCGTTTATACTTATACATAATTAATAACCCAAAAATAACTTATAGCAACCTGGCTACTAAGTAAAAGTTAAAGGAGTCAAAACGTACAAGTGCCATATGGAAAGATAATACTTTAAAATATTTTCTATTTTGACTGATGTTTTGTTTTAATTGAAATAATTAATGCTTGGAAAAATTCATGGTCCGAAGATCCCCCTACTGTTGTAGCATCCGAAAAGTTATAGGACGAGTCTCTCTGTGAAATCGAATGGAAGAATTTATATGATACATTTGATATACCCGCTGAACGCGCTCGTCTTTTGGCTTTGCGAAAATGGGATCCAGCCTTTGGTTGCACTCCCTCCCTTCCACTAATTTAGGCACTTTATTAGAAAATTCTGTTTTTAGCTTTGCCGCATCCCTGCGTTTGGGGGCTCCTTGCACTGTTCCTCATCGCTGTCCTTGTGGTGACATGGTAGACACGTATAGACGTCACGGTCTTTCCTGCAGCAGAAGTGCCGGCCGTTTCTCCCGTCATGCGAACTTGAATGCTATCATCAGAAGAGCTCTGGCTAGTGCATCTATTTCTGCCATCCTTGAACCTAGCAACTTTGTGAGGAGTGATGGCAGGAGGCCCGATGGAATGACTTTAGTTCCGTGGAAGATGGGTCGTCCTTTAGTGTGGGATGTTACTTGCGTCGACCACGTAGTTCGTCTGAGGCTGGGTCAGCGGCTGCTTCAGCTGAATTCAACAAAATTCGTAAATATGCGAACCTGACCAACACAGTTTTATTTGAACCTTTTGCTGTGGAAACGTTTGGACCGTGGGGACCATGTGCGTATCGTGTATATCGGGATTTAGTAAAACGTATAGCCGAATATACAGGTGACAGGCGAGTAGGTGCTTTCTTGGTCAACGTTTAAGTTTGGCTATACAACGCGGGAATGTTGCCAGCCTTATGGGTACTATGTCACAGACTAGGGACAGTGATCTGGGACACCATTTTAACGTTTTGTAGTTTCTTAGTTTTTATTAGTGTACTTAATATTTATTTTAAATAGTATTATCTAATGTTAATTAAACAATTATTTCACAATAATGAAATTAAATATTAAAATTTCTCAAACATTGTTGCAGCTGCCACAAATACGCTCAACATATTTGACTTACTGGAAATTGCTAACATATTGTTGCAGAGGGGACCTCGGTCCGTGACATTGTGAGATGTTTTCTTACTTGTAACATCGCACTATTGGGAAAAGTAACAAAAATAGGAAACCGCCCTCGACCGATGTCAATTCGAGAACAACCGGGAAAATAAGTTATAGGCTGAAGGTAAGTTTTTTACGGGTCAATGGTGTTTTTGCACTTCATAGCTACTCGTGTTTGTCAGGAATATAATCGTTTTACGGTAGTCGTTTTTGTTCCCATTATTTTTTATTTGAAGCGATTGGTACTGAAGTTTTGAATTATTTTCTTAATTTTATGTTAAGGTTTGAATATTATCATAGGTATATATTCCCTGTATGCCAGGCCACTTGTCTCCCAAAACTAGGTTGCCTAGCTCTCTGCGTAACGCCCTAAGCTAAGGTTCGAGTCCTGCTCTGGTGCGCCCTCAGGCGTGTTGGGTAAAGTTTTTTAAGACTGGGATGTTTATCCTTTGAAGTCATTTAGACAAAAAAGGAGGTGATAGGTTAGAAAGACAGAATATCTCTCTTTTCAACCTATCACCTCGTATTCTCATAACAACTTTTACGTCACAATAATGTTGCCTGCTTGATTTCCACTTGCAGGTAGCTGATGTAATTATGAACTATCGTGGCTCCTTTTTAATTCGACGCTGACGAAGTTTCAAGCACAGCTACTTATTGCAATGAAAGTCTTTTTCATATTTCAAGTCCATTTTTCCATTGGCTAATTTTTTTCTTTGAACAAATTTCATTAAAATCTGCTCAGTGGTAGAAGAGAATACAGTTTAAATCTTTTGTTTAGGTAAATGTGTTCGAAATTCAAAGTATGCGTATGTGTGCTGTTACTGCATTCGGAACACTTCTTTCGATTGTTTTGTGAGCATATCACGAATCCATACTTTTTTACATCATTGATGATACGTGCATAAATACCTATGAACAATTAATTCTATAGGTATTGCATATAAATGGATATCAAATCAAATCTATTTGGGGGCACGTCCACGGCCGGGCCGGGCAAACAAACCAACAGTTTGATTGTGTGTTTGTGTTTGTATTACAACTCTGAGCTCTAATGTTTTGGCCCAACAAATCTTCGGAACTTTCACCATCTCAGCTAAGCTTTATTGTTTGGGCGGATTGATTTAATCACATGGCCGGTTTGGATGTTTAATTTCTAATGCAGAATGTATATATTGCGAACTCTAGGAATTAATATAGTAAAGGTATAAATAATTTCGATAGCTATGGTTCGTTTCATGTCACAATTTCCATGCGTAAGCATTGTATATGTTAGCATATATTATATAAAAAATTGTAAGACAATTTTTTTTAAATTTTATAAAACAAACCTCTAAAACCAATTACTTTTTTTTCTTTGTTTATTTAGGATAACAAACAATTACACATAAGGATATATTATAAGTCTTACTAGGTTTAGAGTCAATGTGCAACCAGGGGGCTAACCACAATCTCTTTAAACTTGTTATAATGATACGTCAGCTTTTTTGTACCAGAAAAGACGAAGTAATATTATTGTAACACTGTTTTAACAGATGGCGGTAGTCCTCCAGCACCGTTCTCCACATATTTATTAATTTAAAATTTAGTTACTTCGGAAGTATGTACACAAAAAAAGAAAAAAGCTGTTCTATATTACTGCGAAGGTACAAATGAAGTCTCAATGTTACAACTTCCACAGTGAGAGATGAAAAAGGATATCATTATGGCTCGAAATTGGATTAACCTTTGATACAAATACAAACTTTATTATATTTTTATATTATCTTGTTGTTTAACCTTTTACTGTTAAAGTTCCCTGCTATTCTTCTTTCAATATCTTTTAGGCTTCGAGTTGATTGTAGTGCCTTGGTTTAACCCTTGCATACATTGGCTTTATGGGACAACTCAAAGCAAGTCCGTAAAAGGATTCCCAGCGGAAATATACCTATACGATAGAGTCTGGAATGATAAATTTATAAGGATCTCTGTAATTTAAAGCTCACTAACATAAAAATATTGAAATAACATCTTTCATATTTTTTTCCTTTTTCGTATATTATCTCCAAAATTTTGGGTACTTTCCCTCCGGCGGCCGCCTTTTGCCAATATTTATGCAAATACACCGCTACTTAGCTACCATTATCAAAGTTTGAAATCGCGCCGGTCCGCGTTTTACAATTTTCATAAAAATGGGGAACGAAAATGTGCATTTTTCTTTATAATTTATTTGTCCATTGTTTTATATTAATTTACTATTTTTAAAAATGACTTGGCTGATCATTTATCAAAGAAGTAGTACAAGTATCAGAAATGATTAAATAGAGCTTAAAATCAGCTAACATAAACTGGTATGGTACAGAATCAGTGGTAAGTTGTAATTTGACTTTTTATTTTATTTTATTATTAAGGCTCGCCAACATTTAGGCAACACTATGACAACAAAAGTAAACACATAATACACAAAAAAGTGTGCTAAACAATTAAAGGCGAACACAGCATGTAAAATAAATCCTCAACTATAATGAACACTAAAAACTATGTAAACACAAAACAAATTTAAATAAATACCCTTTTATAAGTGTTCTTCATACTGTTAACAATTAACAATTTATATTGTTCTTGAACTGAATATTTATGATATTGATTTCGATCACGTGGTCTTCCCAAAACAACTAAAGGTCTCAAGAATCACGCATGAATTGTGTGTGATATCTCAGCCGAATAACCTTAGACATTATGCACGGGAGAACTAATATAGGTAGAGCCTGTGGATGACGCAGTCGCCTGCGGGCTTTCACTACTGCCTTCCGTTATTGTCCTGCCATGTCAACCAAAAACACTGTTGCAGACGACATGTTTAGTTGGTCTTCTTTGGTTATATTATTCATTTGCGAAGCGTATGCAGATTGGGCAGTTGCGTTGTATGTTTTTGATAAGTATTATAACACGGTTTTGATTACAAAAAAGTGGCATATATTAGTATGGCATATGAATAACAGCGGTTTAAAAACTTTGACACTAATCAAAGCCAGTCAGAAACAATCAAAGCCGTGTGGAGCGGTCTTTAAAACTCAAAGGCTGATTTGTTTTGAGTTCAATTTACTTATAGTTCAATTCTATGAATCCAAAAAATTAACGATTAATATTAAGAAAAATAAAAGTTAAAACATTATTAAATAACTTTCATTTCATGAACTATGTTTTCCAACGAAGCTTTAAAGGCCATCTGCAGCGAAAAGCAGCAGGTAGTCAGTTAGAAAAAAATAGCGTACGCTGTACCTTATACAGGATTAGATACAGTCGCATTAAAACAGCCCAGTCACGTGTAAAACAAACCTCACATGCCCACCTCAAAAATACTTTATTCAGCGCGAACACAAGCAAAAACGTGCGATGTCCTCAAGAAAATGTTTTGCTTTCATTAGCAAGCAAAAAGGTATACTTTTCCTCTAAATGTGTTATGATTCCGTGCGCGTAAGCAATTAGTGCTGCCGAGACTGTCCTGCGTCTTTGTGTCCAAGGATTCTTTATAAGTATGAATGACCCAGAGATGAGTTTGTTCATTATAAAAACATTTTGCATCGCACCTACGAGTGGTGAGGCGTTGTTGGTTCTATAAAAGTTGACAGGAATGTAAACAGCCGAGCTTATTTGCCTGGGTTGTTTTTGAAAAGGTGCAACTTTGAAATTTTATTAAGTTTAAAAAAAACGATTTTTCAACTTATTGAAGATACGTATATCTTATTTATTGGGATGACGTAAAGTCGTTTCCGTGGGCATCGCAATCTCATCTATTTATTCCGTCATAGCACTTTTGGTAAAACTGTTTTCCAGGCTAAAGTGTCACGTCACAAGTGGTAAGTGGTAACATAGCACTTGCAATGTTACCACTTTTCACCAGGCGGGTTATCTGCTTTAATCTTCAGTTAGTTGATATAAAAAGACCATTATCTCCTGCAATGATTTCGTCAGAATATTGGTATGGCTGCAACGCTTGAGGCCCTGCCTTATTGGCCCTTTCCTTTTATTATGGGAGACATAAAAATAAAATCTGCGAAGAGAAAATCTGTGGAAATTTAATTATCCCGTTTACACCTTCTTCAAACCAAGCTTACTATACCAATGTTGCATCATGCTGATCTTGGTCACTACACACACTGATTTCACAGACAGATTACGCTTTTCGGGGAAGAAAATCATTGAAATTCATCCAGAATTCAAGAAGGGTGGAATGATTTCTCATCTGCGCTTTGCTGACGATATCGTCATCGTTGCAGAGTCATCGGAAGAGCTTGCTGAGATGTTGAATAGCCTAAATGAATCCTCCCGACGAGTTGGGCTTGGCATGAATTTGGACAAGACGAAAGTCATGTTCAATGACCATGTCATGCACAACCGATATGCGTCGATGGCATCCTTCTCGAAGTTGTGCAAGAATACGTTTACTTGGGCCAACCATTCAACTTGGCCGTCACAATTTCGAGAGGGAAGCTAGTAGGAGGATTCAGTTGGGCTGGGCGGCATTCGGCAAGTTACGTCAGGTCTTCACGTCGACAATTCCGCAATGCTTAAAGACAAAAGTCTTTGAGCAATGCGTCCTACCGTACTTACATACGCAGCTGAGACATGGACACTGACTGCGGGATTGGTTCACAGTTCAAAGTCACTCAACGCGCAATGGAGCGAGCTATGCTTGGGTCTCTTTTAGGGATAAGATCAGAAATGATTTAATCCGTAAGAGAACTAAAGTTACCGATAGCCCGCCGGATCAGCAAGTTGAAGTGGCAGTGGCTGGTCACGTATGTCGCAGAACCGATGGCCGTTGGAGCAGACGAGTTCTGGAGTGGAGACCGCGTCTCGGCAAGCGTAGCGTAGGACGCCCGCCGGCCCGATGGACCGACGACTTGCGAAAGGTCGCTGGTGGAGGCTGGATGAGGAAAGCGGAGGACCGGGATATCTGGCGCGAAATGGGGGAGACCTATGTCCAGCAGTGGACTGCGATAGGTTGAATAGGTAGGAATGAGAATAGTACGTAGGTATTCATACATTTCAAACTGTTGACGTTGAAGATTTTCCTTAGAATAGATTATTAAAACCGCAAGTTTTTCGAATTTGCCGACGTGACTAATACATAATAATTCGGTTTCGGCCCTCGCTATAAATCAGGTGAGATTACGGTAATCCGAAGTCAAGTGGCATATCCAAAATCCGATATCTCTGGACCTCTATAAAATTAAAAGTTTCCCAGCTTTAGCAAACCGGCCCAAGGATTCGCTACAAATTTTAGGATTGTTTTAAAGTATACCTGCATATTAGACGCTTATCTAGACTGAATGGAACTTAACAACAGTTATAGTAGATAAGGAGTTTTGAACAAGATACGATGACGGCCTCACTCATTTAAAGTTAAACGAAGTCTTCGTTTGTTACATTGGAAAAGCGATCATTTCGTATCAGATGAAATAAAATACGAAAAATCTTTCATTCAAATTATCCATAATCGGTTCACCGTTATGGTGTAATGGTTGAAACGTCAGCATCTACAATGACGGGTACAAGTTCTATCTCTGTGCAAGACCAACATTTGACGGCATACGTAGGGTGTTCAATAAATACTGTCGTATAATTACATATATCTATACTTTTTCAAAATAATCCCCGTTACAATTAATGCATTTAGTCATACGCACAAACCACTCATTTATCCAGTCCTCCACTTTTCTTTATGAACTAAATCTAATTCTTCATGAAAGCTCGAACCAAATCTTCTTCAGTAGAAAACTTTCGCCCTTTCATGCGGTTTTTCACGAATGGAAATAAACCGAAGTCGCAGAGTGCAAGATCGGTACTTGTACGGTACGTACTACGGTATAAGGAGGGTGGTCAAGTACTTTATACAAATACTCTCAGAAATTGCGAAGTAGCGCCAGCTCTATGAGCTGGTGCATTATCGTGATGTAGGAACCATGAGCGGAGTCCCGAATTCGGTCGTCGATTTTGGAGTTCTTTGAACACTTAAGGCAGGCAAATCTCAGTGTACATTGACTAGTAACGGTCTTTTATCACTTAGCATTACTGATTTTATTAAGCCTTGTTTGGTAAAAAAAAACGGCCATCATTCTTTTCTTTACTGATTTAGATTTTCGCACTTAAATTGGTTGCTCTTCATCTTCGAAGACCCATATCTTGCTTTGTGATTTAGTTGGCACATCGTAGTAGTAAATCCACGTTTCGCAACCAGTGATAACTGAATTCACATCTTTTGATTGGCCATTGTCAAATCGTTTCAGCATAGATTGCGCCCATTCAACTCGTTGTTGTTTTGGAAGTCACTTAAAGAGTGGGGTACCCACAATGTACAAATTTTTTCACACTTAAATAAAATTCTTCTCTATGTTTGCAAAGAGGATACAGGAATATTTAAGAGTTCTTCTAATTGACGTTGTGATTCGGCGATCTTCTCTTATGGCTTTTTCCACACGAGCTATGTTTTCCGGCACTTGATTTCCGCAGGTCTGCCTGGTCGCGGGTCATCATCTAGCTCAAAATCTCCACGCTTGAACTGTAATACCATCGTTCCACGGTTCTTATAGATGGAGTTTCATGACCAAAACAGAACACATCTCATCAAAATTCTTGTTTAGTTAAACCGCGCTTGAAATTATAACAGATAATTTCAAGCGCGGTTTAACACAATAGTCTCGTTTACTCCACGACGTCATCACGACTTTTTTCGAAAATTCCTTTAACTAAAATAGAAACTTTAACAAGTTAAAACAAACGTGTTTACACTTGTTATTGACGACACTTACTGATAAACACAAAAAATTACGGCTTACGTATAGCGTTTGCAGACACGTCAAGACTTCTTGAACACCCTACGTATTGGTCGTTTCTCAACTGTATATGAGTCAAACATTACTCCGCTTTCCTCATCCAGCCTCCACCAGCGACCTTTCATTAGTCGTTAATCCATCGTGCCATAAGACGTGTTAACCTACATTTACCATAATATGGATATTTTATTTATTTTATTTTATAAAATAATAATGTAGATAGATGAGTATTGTGTAAATACGTCTTCGGTTGCTTCACCGGATAGGTGAAGCTTTAAAAGCTATCTTCGGCTAACAGTAGTCGTTAAGGGTAAAAAAACTATAAGAGCACCATTTCTTACACTTTCCGATGTAGGCTACTAAGTTGTCAAGATAGATATCCATTGCAGTGCACGATATCACCCGTAGAGAGACTTATGTATTTCTGTGTTTAGAGAAGAGGACACTGTAGCTTATGACAATTATGGTTATGACATACAGCACCAGGAAGTTTTAACAGACATTTATGATTTTTTTATATTTATTTGGTTTCTTTTCACAATTAATCTGTGACTGAATCTCAGTTAAGTGATACCTTAATAACATAAAAATCCGCTTGTTACCGTATTAACAAATAATCCCATATAATTGAAACTGAATGTAAATGAATCGGATGATCGTTTTGAATACACAAATGTGCCCCCAATTCTGTAATGAGGTGTGTTGCATATTAACTCGCGGTGTGGTTGTGCAAATTGAAAATTTTAAATAGATTACAATTAACATGTTAATAGTGCATGTTCACATAGAAATTGAATTAATGCTTGGTGTATTTCATAGCTTGAATTGACACTATACGGCCCGAGGGTCCAACAGTAGAATGCGGTGTACGTAATTCATTGCTCGCGATGCTAAAGATCGTTTTTATCATGACCGGCCAAATGATAAGCCGGGGCAAATAAGTCCTGCAAACAATAGCTTTTCTATTGTTTTCCCGCTAAACATTAAAGATGAGAAAGTAAAGTTTTTTATTTTTTCAGTCGGTTCCCCAGATACTTAATAATACTGCCGCATCATACGGACGGACACTCGCCACTATGAAAAAGCATCGAGTCCGATGTCAACTTAAATATACAATGGCAAGGGCTTGGACTTAGAGTACCGATGGAGTCTCGCTGACAACAAAAATATGTCAAAATTCGCCCGCATCGGTTACTTTTCAACAACAATTAATTTTGTTTCATAATCAGGTGATTCAACCTGCGAAGTATAGGACTACTCTGTCTTCTCTCTTCAACCTATCGCAGTCCACTGCTGGACATAGGTCTCCCCCATTTTGCGCCAGATTTTTTTTACATTAAATAGGCCAGCGTTTGACTACGCCTTGTCTGGTGTTAAACATCGACGATGTCTAGGATGAAGCACGCCAAATTGTACACCTCGAGAAATACATAAGCTTTTTTTTTCTTTCGCAGTGCGAATAATGTGGATTCAAAGCGCTTAGTACGACACTTCGGCATAGGTCTCCCCCATTTCCACTATAAAATATATATAATAATATATGCGCCAGGTATCCCGGTCCTCCGCTTTTCTCATCCAGCTTCTACCAGCGACCTTCCGCAAGTCGTCGGTCCATCATAGGACTTCACACCTGTGAAAAATGTTACAAACCTTTTTTATTATATGTGGATGAGGTCACGTAGGTACTTTCCCAGTAGATACTACAAGTTATCAAAGTCCATTTAGAAATATAAACAGCAAGACTTTTGGATGTCTTACGTGTTCTTTACATTTAAAATGCTACACTTGAAGAATGTTTTGTCGCCAAGCTTAGTGTAAATTTGACCGTAAATCTCTATTATGGAGCTTGTTGGCGGGAAATTAACACATAACAAGGGTCAGGCGTAACAAAGTACGGACGAATACAATATTTATGTTGGATGTTTGGATTCCTACATAATTTTCAGACTAAGGGACTATGCTCCATCAAAAAAAATTATATAACAATGAAAGAAAGCAAAATTTATTTGGTGTTCATGTGGGTGAAAGCTAGTCCTAAAAAATAAAATCTCTTACACAAAATTGGTAGCAAAAATTTACAAGAATAACATATGATAAAAATATTTCTTTCTTAATATTTTATTATACATAAGTTATATTGTATATAACTTTTGGGCCCTAATCAACATTGTATTCTTCTTGGATATGTATAGTTAGATGAATCAATATTCAGACCAAATTAGGTTAGTCTTGGCTTCTGCACGTCTGTGATTTCAGATTTTATGCAAGAACTATCATGTGATAACCGGGTGTTTATTTTCGTCCCTATTTGCGTTACCGGCAACAAACATAATAAATACTAGGTTGCCCGGCTTTCACTGCAACGTACTCCTACTTTGGTGGTTTAAGGTTCGATGCATTTTCAAAAGGCTATATGTTATATGCGAGCATAGATAAATCTTTGAGAAAAGCTGTGAAGACATTGTAAAGGTTGTGAAAAAGCGGTCAATGTCGAAATTTTATCCAAAAATTTAATGTAAGGCAATTCAATAGGGCTACAAGCCTCTACCATCTGAACACGTCTATCCGACTATCAATGCCTTATGGAGCTTCATGATGACGAGTGGTTGTCGTTTTTTACCTGGCTCTGCGATCTAGTGGCGTGGAGTTTAGATTACTGCGCAATCTGAAGGTCGTGGGTTCAAATCCCACGGCGAGACCATATAGTGTAAGGCTCTTTGTATGTTTGGTTAGGACAGATTTAATCATTTAATTGTATATCGTACACTGCGGTGTAGGTAACGATCACCCAGAAGTATTGTCGGTGAGCTAGTGTGATTTTGAATTAGCTTTACCGACTTAAGCTTTTTGACGACCCATTTGGTGTTGCGGTTGACACGTCGACTGCAACACCAAGGGTTCCGGGTTCGATCCCCGAGCAGTACAAACATTTGTGTGTATGAACATATCTGTTTGTAATGGTCTGGGTGTTTTCTATGTATAATATGTATGTATTTACAATAAAAAATGTATATATGTTTATCCGTTGTTTAGTACCCATTATACAGGCTTCACGCTTAACTTGGGGATAGATAGCGCTGTGTGAATGTCAGTGGATATTTATTTATTATTATATTATTTATTTAAAGCTAATTTTTGAAGGATGTTCTCGTTAACGTTATTAAAAAGAAAAAAAAATTAAAGGGACTTTGAAAAAAACATCGTTTATTGCAAGCGCCGTTCACTTGGTGACTTCTTACCGATATTAACTCAAGGCATCGTAGGTGGTCTGCTTGTTCATATAATATTGCTCAGATTTCTCGGCTATTTATAAGTTTATTGCTGATATTAAATTTACCTTTCATCTCAACAATAAAATGCTGGTCTAGTTTCATAATATCAGTGGAAATGTATCACTGTATGTATGTTTGTTTTTTATAAGTATAGCATCATATAACTAAATTCAGATGCGAAATTGAGGAACAGGTTTTGACCGCAGCAAGTTATATAACTCGATGATTTTTGGGACTGGCCATTAATTTTGCCTTTGTGACCACCCGAAGATATAGTCCAATAATTACAACATAATAACAACTGCACAAAAAGTGGCTATATTTAATCTATTTTATATAGTATATAACGACACATTTGGTATTTGGCTGATAAGTCAGCTACTACACCAAGGGTTCCCGGTTCGTTACCCGGGCAGCTCAAATATTTGTGTGCATGAACAACTGAACATGTCTCTTTGTATATTGTACGTATTGGGTGTTTTCTTTGTATAATGTTAGTATGTATTTAAAAAACCTATATAAGTATATTTTTCTGTTGGCTAGATGGCGTTGTGTGAATGTCTTTGGATATTTTATTTATTACCAAAAATCGGTTCACTCCAAAATGTAAACTAAATCAAAAAATGACACAAAGCGACCCACATCACAGACCGAACATTTGAGTGTCATAATATATCGCATTATTGCAGAATTAACTTCGTTTCTGTGCAAATTGTTTAAAAACAAACCTAAGTTGAACCTTACTCTCAACTAAATAGAGGTCAGTTTGAGGTGGACAATTAAAAAGGGAAGCACTCGACGGGTTGACGTTTAACCCGCACTCGGCGAGTGTTGGTATTATTTAATTAAAACTTCATTAGTTCGCGCCAAAATATTAACCTCCAAAATAACGGTGAAGTTACTAAAATAATAAGAGGGTAACGAAGTCTGTTCGTACAATTCCACTTTGTAATTTGCGCGCGTGTAACATATTTTTGATTTAATTGAGTTTTGTAAAATAAGTGGCCGTGGGTTGTGATCGCGGTACGTGAGATTTCATTTTGGTTAAAAAGAGCTAAGTAACTTCATTTGTGGTTTTTTACCAGATCGAACTACTGCTATAGTATAGCCTCATAAGTTTAATTAATTTAGAAACACCTTAAAACTCAATAATAAGTTCAATTGAGATATATCTATAGATCATACATACCTTTCATTCATACAATTTCATTCAAGTACATTTACACACATACGTGTGCTTGTGTGTAAATGTACGTCACTCTCACACTCTTATTCACACACACAACATTCAAAATTCACATTATAATAAAAAAAAATATGATGATGCAGTCCTTTTTTGGCATAGGTGCTGTGCACTTCAAAGAAGAGGACAACTATTTTATAAAGGAAAACATCGTAATGAAACCTGGGCACGCCTGCGAAGAGATTCATAAGTTGGCTAATCCACACTGGGCCCGCATGGATGACTAAGACCATGGATGCCCTTCAGTGACAGTGACAGTGAGTTTAATAAGCTGTTGACGATGACTTTACTCTCTAATTATAGAATTAACAAGAAATAAATAATTATCCACTGACATTCACACAGCGGCATCTAGCCCAAAACTAATCATTTAGCCTGTAATATAGGTACTAAACAACGGATAAACATACTTTTATTGTAAATACATACATATTATACATCCAGAGCAATACAAATATGTTCAATGCACACAATGGGTCGTTAAAATAATTCATTGCACACATGGCACCCGTTTCGGACGTTACAAAAACAGTGCGCAAGAGTGTCATGAATATTTGTTATACTTAGAGGATGGGGACCACAGATTTCCCAATACAGGAGATGGGGCAAGCCGCGTTTAAAGTGCGACAAATGTAAGCTCAACGAGCATACACTGGCTGCCAGTTTACGCTCTGTGAGACGAGTCAAGACGCACGAATATTAGAAGAAATTACCGTGTTTTTCCAAAATGCCATCCTGTGCAATTGTAACATGCCATCATCGCAATGAATCAGTAAATTTACCAAGAAATATAATAACTTTTCATAGGTAAGAACCGAAAAGAGATTGCGACACTGGGACTGCCTATAAACTTGGCGGCTTGTCCAGTCTAATTGTATATTCGGATGTCTGTGATGGGGATATATAGCATCTTTAGCAGGTTTTCAACATCTTTACACAACACTGTTTAAAATACTTTCAAAAACGCCTGTTATTTAGGCAGGTATTAGCTTTAACAAAAATGTATCTGTTGATTAATTGAAATTAAAAAACTTTGTCATCCCCAAGTAGTGCTGTCTGGAGTCGCCATTTTTATTTAAATGCATTTGACACCAATAAAACTGGTGTAATTCGAGGTTCGGGTACAAATGTGGATCGTTACGGCCGCCCTGCGCCCGTACCAATCCATCACTGATGCCTGGAATCACCCCACTTTGTCACTCGGGCCCTCTCACTACCTACGATAACAACAGGGACTTAAAGTGTTCAGGTGTGACAACCGTAAATTGTTTTCGTTTATTTTTAGTGTTGCCATAATATTAGGTTTATTGCAACAAAACTATTATGAATTTACCGCACCGTGACAACATTAACTGCCAAGTTACTGGAGTAAGAAAATAAATAAATAATTATTAATAAATGTTATCAATACGCCAAATTGTTTTTTCAATAAAGTTAATTCAAAATTCAATTCAGTTAAGGGTTAGATTAAAATTTTGAACATTAAAACGCAAAAAATACAATATAAAACATTTATTACATAATTAGGAATTTGTGTAAATCTAAAAACAATTCATTTCCCTAAGACATTCCTAGGCTTTTATATTTCGTTGATCTGCACTATTAAGGGGTTTTGAGCCTTAAGGGATCTAATAATGCCGAGTAACACACTAGCCCATCATAGGACAATCTTCAGCCATAGGGCTGGATTCTAGAGATACAGTCCAAATCGCTGAGTTTCAAGAAGCCCGGGTGTTGCAGGAAATATTGCAACGTTAAACTTGAACGAACGCGGGCGGTCTTACTACTTTACACGGTATAGTTATAAATATCGAAACTCAGATAGTTGTTAAAGGTCGCTGGTTGAGGCAGGGTAATAAAAGCTAAGGATATTGCACAAAATTTGAGAGATTTATGTCCAAAAGTGAGCTGCAATATTTAAAAACAACAGTAGACGAGTTCTGGAGTGGAGACCGCGTCTTGGCAAGCGTAACGTAGGACGCTCTCCGGCCCGATGCAATGCACCGACTCCCTGCGAAAGGTCGCTCGCGGTGGAGGCTGGATGGAGCGGAGGACCGGGATATTTGGCGCAAAGTCCGGAGACATATTTCCAACAGTGGACTGCGATAGGTTGATAGGAGCGAAATTAAACATGTCCAAACATTAGGAGTATAAAACTAGTTTAGTTCACCGTGAAATATTAGTGCAATAAAGTTGGAATTACAAAAATATGTACTAGGACAGAATGAGAGATCAGAAGTCTGCTCCATCCATGATCTAGATATCTTCGGACTCTATAGCAAACCTTGATAATATACCCTTCGGAGAGCCTGAGCGATCGCAGCGCGTCTGACCGATGTTGTTTAAGAGATTACCATGAAAATTATTCATTTTTATGCTATTTGCAACATATGGTAAAACGCGCTTTCATCCACGAGGTAAGCGGATTACTGCGGATTATACCTTACGTCAGTAGTTACGGTCGCCGAAGCCAAAACGGAGTTTTAGAAATAGATACATTTATATGATCAAAAATATGGAACTTCCGCAGTATTCTCGTATTTAGTATGATAATATTGTAAAGGGAAACCATATGAATGGACTGCCACCCAAACAGAAAATAGAGGGCTGATTGATCATGTTTTTATTGCCTTCATGTACTTAGTTGAGTTCACTACATATCTAAGAAAAAAATATATCAAATCCACCAATATGTTAACGTAAACATTGTTCTTGTTTCAATTGTCTTATAACAAATATTATTTTTTGCACACTGGTTACTTTATGACTGCCGTTATATAAGAAAAGTAAAGAAAAGAAAAGTAGTAAAAGTATTTAGAAATGCTGAAAATTAGATCAAGTAACTACGCAAATTATGTCCTTATGTCATCTACAATGCGTCGTCTATAGAATTCCCAACCTGATCACATGTTCATTTAAAGCGATATTCGGTCATTTATAAAAATCCAGATAGTTTCGAAATATGGTGTCGTAAATTCGGCGTGTCGCCCTGGTACACGGCGCGAATAGCCCGCGATACATTATACAAACGTTCTCTGATTTACAGCGAACTATAAATATCTTTGGCGGAGTCTTTCGTACGAAATACGTATAACTCATACTAACAAAGACATTGGGATGTAACGCTTATACGATTTCCTTCCCATTCGCATTGTTTGTAATACAATATTTCGGTGTTCCATGGACCTGAAAAACGTTTTGGGTTAGATACGAAGATAGTTTGTTGATCAATTGTGTGAACATTTCTTAACGGGGAAGAATGCGATTTGGTGCCCAAAATGTGATCGTAAATACAAACAAAGTGATATAAAAGATTAAATACTAATTGATGATACTCATTTGATGAGTTTTAACGACTACAATCCTTAGATGTAGTGTCAAAAGTAGGAAGAGGTATGGATGGTATGGACACTTGGAGCGCATGAGTAAAAAAAATTTTTTTTTTTTTTTTTTTTTTTTTTTTTTTTTCCTTTTATTATTGCAATCTGTCTCTTGCGGACAATCGGCAATATTTTAATATATATTCACATTTATTTGTGGTCCTTATAGAATATATAATAGTAATGAAACATTAAAAAACCAGCATCAATAGAAATTAAAAGTACATATTAAGTAAAATGTAATAATAATGTAGTGGCCTAGTCACTGGACTAGGACCACAAATAAATGTGAATAATATAAAAATATAATAGCAAAGCAGTTTATTGTGCGAATGGGGAAGGATACACGAGGTTGAAAACGACCCAGAAGGACTTACCTTGACCAAATCGGTCAAGTCGTTAAGCTGGGGTCTCAAGTAGGACGAATAAAAGAGCTTGTATGAAAATATGATGGATGTGAATGAAACTAGGAAGTATGTCCGAACCGCGCAAATTGGCGCTCCTTCATTTCTGCCTTTCCCTTTGGGACCAAAAAGGCGTAAGCTTTATTTATTTAATTCTTAGATTGTAGCCAGGATCAACGCCTTAATGTGCCTTTCCGAAGCATGGAATCTTTTTAGACAATCAGGTGATACACCTTGCAATGGCGATACCAAACTGGTATAAATCAGACAAAGTGTTATGTGACGTCACTCGAGCAATTGTATTAATAAAAAATATCCATTGAGATTTACACAGCGCCATCTAGCCCCAAGTTAAGCTTGAATTATGGGTACTAATCAACGGATAAACATACTTATATATCATTTTTTTTGTAAATACATACATATTATACAGAGAAAACACCTAGACCATTACACACACACATGTTCATGCACACAAATATTGTACTGCCCGGGTATCGAACCGGAACCCTTGGTGTAGTAGCCGATGGCTTAACCACCAAATATGGTCGTCAATTTAGCAATCCAAGGTGATAATTGCTGTCACTCAATATTCAACAAAGGAAAATTCGAAGCTACAAAAGAACCAGAAAACATTTCATAATTTTTATTATTACGGAACCAAGGCATCGTGGAACGCATTCCCTTAACAGGTTATTGTTATAGCCCTACGATTCTGTAAATAAATTCTTTCAATATTCCTGTTGTACTCGATTCTTCGTTTTAATCCTTACTCGATTGGTGAAATTGAGGAGATAAGAGTTGAATTTATGTGTCGATCTTTGCAATAAATGTGATACCGTTATTGATTAAATTGGACAATCGAGTTACAGCACTGCAATGAAAGGCTATACAAATGTACGATGAACGTCTTGATTTTTAAATTAAGTAAACGGGGTGGGTATTCTTATCACCTGATAGTACATAATTGTAACGTATGCCTGTGACAATTACAGTGTTGAAAGAAATAATAACTTAAGACAAAAATATTTACGTCAACACTGCGGCGCATTCATTGGCTACAGTGTCTTCTTCCAGAAACACAGTCCAGAAGTGCAAAACACACCTATACACTTCTCGGTTTCAGGCAAAGGGGTGCTGTAGCTAATAAATTTATTATTTAGATATAACAAAAAACCTAACATTCTGTCGTTTCGGTTGATGATGGGTCCTCACCCAACATCACCTGAGACGGTCCTGTGACAGTGTTGACGGAAAATTATTATGATTAACAATGATTAGTTAAGATACAAAACTGTATCTGAAAAAGGAGTTTATTTCATAAAATAGAAAAAATATCGTTTTTTATGACTTTCATCGAGCAATAAATAACAAAATTAAAAACTACGAGTAAAAATTTAATTTCGCATATTTCTAGTTCAACTTTGACAGTTATGTAAATCGATAATTAGCATTCGCTCTAAAAGCGCATTCATCAAGTATTCTTTTTGAAACATGTCACACGGGAATAGAAATATTTTATTTCAGCGTGCAGTTTTTTGTTGATTTTGTTTCTACACTCGCTATTATGTCGTTATCTCTAATGTACTGATACATAAATTATTTTACAACTTACAGTTAATGAGTACGACGTCGGCTAATAGACCAAGGTTTGATCCCCGTGAAGTGCAAAATTTTGTGCACGGACATGTCTGTATGTCTGGTCTGGATGTTTTCTAGTTTCTAGATGGTATATGTAAAAAAATATATGGATATTTATTAATTAACTTTTACAAAAATTTAAATTTTTACGTCCTGCAAAAATTTAAATTTTTACGTCCTGCAAGTCGTAAGTCTTGCTGCAAAAAGTAAAACACTTCGCAAAGTTGTCGTTTGTAGCTATTATGGTTGCAATTAAACACAGATGTTTTGTTATAAACCAACATTTGGGCAAAGTTAGTAAGGTTTTTCCTGGATCAGCTTGCTTCACTGTTTTGAAGGAACACAATGAACCAAATCTAATAAAAATATTATCTGTTTATTGTTACCAAATAAACTGGTAACTATTAGTTTGACGACCCATTTGGTGTTGCGGTTAAGACGTCGGCTGCAACACCAAGGGTTTCGGGTTCGATCCCCGGGCAGTACAAACATTTGTGTGCATGAACGTGTGTGTTTGTAATGGTCTGGGTGTTTTCTATGTATAATATGGATGCATTTACAAAAAAAATGTATATAAGTATGTTTATCCGTTATTAAGTACCCATAATACAGCCTTAACGATTAATTTGGAGCTAGATGGCGCTGAGTGAATGTAAAAAAAAAATTAGGTCCTCTACCCAGGTTGCTTTGGTATGATTGTGTTCTGAGCTGAAGACTGTCCCACACTGTGAAAAGTCTGCATACCGTAACTTAACATCTTAACATTTGCCACTTACCATCAGGTGGGCTATTTACTTGATTGAGGACTTTTGCTTTAAAATTATATGAAGACTTTTGGGATTTTTACTGGCTTCTTCTTAGAAAAATATATCAGTCACTGACCGGGAGTGGTAAAAAGCTTATTATTATTACTACGCAGACTCAAATAAAAGAGGTCGCTGATTTTTTAAAATTCTTGTCCGTCGCTGCTCTCAACTGATGATGATGATGGTGTAATTACGAGGGTCAAGTAAAAAATAAGGTTCCCACCTTTTTTCTGGTGTAACGCATTTTTTATTATAATCGAGGAGTACACCATCTGAAAGCTTGTACTTTAAACTATTTTTCTACATAGTCGCCAGATTTTTCTATACATTTTTGCTGACGAGTTATCCACTTTTGAAAACCTTCTTCGAAGAACTCCGCCGCCAGGCCGTTGAGGAAGTTTGTGACCGCTTCCTGTACCTCTTCCTCCGATCTGAAGCGTTGTCCACCCAAGTGTTGTTTCAATTTTGGAAACAAGCGAAAGTCGCTGGGGCAGAACATCAGGGCTGTAGGGGCTTGTTCAACCACATCCCAGCCGAATTTCTCGATTAAAGCAAGGGTCTTCCGGGAAACATGCGGGCGCGCGTTATCGTGAATTTCAATAGGTTTTACCTTTTTTGCGTGTAAAAAACGGATAACTAATCGAATCTCACACCTGGCGGTGACAGCGATTGGAGGCTCCATCTCGGATGGCTGTCAGGCCGGCACTGAGCGTCGTACTGACTTCGTTCGGGTGAGAGAATAAAGCGCGGCAACCAAGGAACACGGCGGTGTTGCCAGATTTCTCATAGCATGTCGCGCGGCGAGT
This sequence comes from Leucinodes orbonalis, assembly GCA_019425675.1. Taxonomy (NCBI): domain Eukaryota; kingdom Metazoa; phylum Arthropoda; class Insecta; order Lepidoptera; family Crambidae; genus Leucinodes; species Leucinodes orbonalis. The sequence continues at coordinate 7,298 of PQWD01014564.1, read as the reverse complement.
GTCAGCGTTGGGAACCTTTTTTTTTACTTGACCCTCGTATATTGGTGGATTGTCTCACTTGTTAAATGTAATATGTTGTCTCGTCCGGTTGTCTTCCTTCCTTCATTTTTATACCATTTCATCCAAATTCTATTGTTCTACTTTAATTAATCTGAATATAAAATATAACTCGGAGGAACTAGAAAAATATAATAAAAGTAATAAATGTATTCATTTGTTTAGAGACTGAGCATACAGTAAACAAAGAATGCCCCCCATTGCTTCTGACAGTTCGCTGTCACTTTTATTCATGCAACGTGAGTTTGGTATTGCAAATGACACATTGAATTGCTCACGTTTTTTTTTATAAATTACACCAGCTTTCTATTTCGCCTTTATCTAAACAAATAAATAATATTGGAGTGTCGGTTTGTAACACATAAATAGTCCCGTTTTAATAAATATATAAGTTTATACTGTGGAGAGACTTAAAACTTGTATATCAATCCCGTAGATATTGCCACTTTTGAGTTGTGTAGGACGCTTTGCCCTTATACTTTTTGAACTCTTTCGGTGTCGATTTACGTCATATATTTGTTGCTGACATGCGTGATAGCAAACGTGTACATTTTGTCGAATAACGAAGAAGATATTAGCCAGCCACAAACACGCATTGGACCATCGTGGTACGTAATAAGCAGCTGATACTGAGGCAGGACCTTTTGGCCGTTTATGTTATTATTACTATTTTTTGTGTTATTTTTATATTACTTATAACGTTTAGGTACTGTTTTTATCCATCTGTGTTATCGTGCAATTGTAATTAATGTATATCTGTATTTGTGCGTATTCTTGTGTATGGGGAGGAATGAATCATGACACATTTCTCCCCATGGTAGGTAGGAAGGCCTTGTCCCTGCAGTGGGATGATAGATCACTCTGTTAAAGGCATATTGCCAAGTTACCGTGCGGGTTTACAGCCATCATCGAGTCCAATGCCTTGGGTATTGTTGGGGTTGCCATAGCGGTGCAGTGCGTCGAGAATGTTAGCCATCATGAGCAAAAGGTGCGCTTCAGCGTTAGCCCGGCACCAAAGCTATTCTCCAGGTCTTTGTTGACCGATGGGAATCACCTCTCTACTCAAGATGAGTGACATGAATAAAAATAAATAAAAACAATGTGTGTAATGAAAAAGTAATGTCAGTATTGTTTGTAAGGAAATTGTTACTAACTTTTTATATGGGTTTGTCGGCCTGAAATAAACGGTTAAATTCATTGAATTCAATAAATTAAATATTGCGTGTTCATTTACTTGAAATTTTAAGAATCAATATTGGTATACAAATCTGAGCGATATGCAAAATTAGGTTATTTCAGTGTGTCATAGCGAGGACACAAAAGCTGGCGTCGATCAGCGCGACAGTCCCGCGCCGGGGGAAATAACCGAAGTGCTCGCGCAGTTGCCAGGTACGCTCGTTACGCGTTCGCACGTGCTTAAACGCTGGCTTCCGTATTTGAAATGCGCTTATTTCATTCATCAATCACCATGGTATGAATTTAGAATTCATAAAAAAAAATAATTGCGGATTATCTATGCTTATTATGTTATTTCTGTATTCAAGTTGTAGCTAATACTTATTACTTGTATTGTTTTGTAAACTGGGAAATTGGAACGCCACCACGTGGATCTAATATGGGTTGGTCATCATCGTCAGCTCATTAAACGTCCTCACCGAGGGGCACGAGGTTACCTGTAAAGGCTGTACAGGTCTAGTCCACGCGGGCCCAGTGCGGATTGGACAACTTCACGCACACCCTTGTGTCTCTTTGCAGGCGTGCGCAGGTTTCCTCGCGATGTTTTCCCTCTCCGTACGAGTGCTAGTTAAACGTACATGTTATTTCGAAAATTCAAGAATAGGTGAATAAATTGTAAAAGTGAATGTTAGCAAGGACACCAGTTCCATTGTCAATCTGCGCATCGGGGGAAATAAAGTGCTTGCTTTGTTCCGAGATACGAATGTGCTTAGACGCTGGCTTCGATATTTGAATTGCGCTTATTTCGTTATCATTATTTAGCTTTACCTTACCAATATCAATAATGTCATTTGTAGAAATGTCCGACATCCGAGATGAAAGATGTAAGGTCTCTTTTACCCGGTAATTTAACTAGCTACAGTTTCGTCCCGAAACACAAGAGTGCATCACATTCCTGTTGCTTGGGACTTGATCTGGCACTGCAGTGGTACCTACCTAGACGTCTCAGTATTGAGTCTACCACCTAGTAAAATTAAATACATAATAGGAAACGACTAAATGGAATGGAAACACAAGCGCACTAGTTTTCAACAACTATAAAAAAAAGTAGTCTTGTGTATAATTGTATTCCGTTTTCCGCATGTTCTGTAAACACTTTTGTTTAAATATGTAAGGGCGTGGAGGGTTGGCTACCTGAAATACAGGATATATCCTAGTCCAGGTGTCAGCCTACCATTATGTATTAGACCCTATGTTTTAATTATTGTAGCCTGCATAATATGTAAATGTGTGAGGAATGAACGATTATTATTAATATTAATAAGAAAATCCAGTTCCAGTATTCGACCGTTGCAACGCGCATTTGATGTGAACTATCTCGCGACGTATGTTATAATGTGCATACGAAGCCGACTATGATATCCAGCTAATGGTCGATTAGCGTTTGAGAAAGGAGTGCTCCCCAACGCTCTGTGCTACGCAATCAATTATGAAGTTGCCAGTTCACTCTTAGTGTTATGTTTAGGTTGTTGGAATCGGCGATATATGTTCTTACTCATATATTTGTGGTAATACAGTTTGTTTAGTTGGGATTTGGTAGAACAGAAAGCTAAATAAGATTAGTTAAGTTGATTTAACAGCCTGTAGCCTGGGTTAAGAAAAGGGTTACGATACCTCCTGCCTGTCGTAAAAGGGGCTACGGTGGGGAAGGCATGCCAATGCAGATATGCAACAGGTGGTGGTGGACCCGGCGTAAGGAAGGCAAAGTGTATGGCCTTAAGGGCGATGATAGTTACCGTAGCTGCTATCGTCGACCAGTCACAGCATCCGAGTCTTTCTCTAATCGTAGCGGGTTTCCGTTCCATTAGGTAATGGGAGATAAGGAAGAGTGCTTGCACCTGTGCACGTGCTTGTGCACCCTAATATATCCTGCGCATTTGACCTCTTGCGAATTTGGACTGCCGTACTGTTTAGGAGTCAACGTGGTCGCCATGACCGAAAACCGTCGGATCATTCATTCATTATAAAACACTATAATGACCATCAATCTACCATTTGGTGTAATGGTTGAGACTGGGGTTCATGGTTTCTCAAGCTTTTAAATTTCTCGGGTCTCAAGAATTCTCGAGGCTAATTTCTCAGGACTTCTCAGGTTGTCGAGGAATAACTCTTACGTACGTGTCCTCATATTATTTGGTTTCAATAAAGACATGTTTTTTTCGGAAATCAGTCCCCAAAGCCTTAAAAGAGGGGGGCGGGGAAATCTTATATGGGACTTTTCGCGATTTTTAAGGTAATAAGCTAAAGATCTATAGAAAGACGTATAATATCATCTACCTACAGCAGCGTAAAAGTAAAAAGTAAGTAGCTAAAGTAAGTAAGCGTAAAAGTAAAAAGTAAGTAGCTAAAGTAAGTAAGTTCCCGGGAATTAATCCTAGTTTGTCGTCGGCTACTACACTAACGGTTCCGGGTTCGATCTCAGGGGCAGTACAAACATTTATGTGCAAGAAAATATCTGTTTGTATTGGTCTGGATATTGTCTACGTATTTATATGTGGCAAGGCTTGTTCCCTGCAGGTGGGACGTTATGATCTGGTGATAACGATGATGTGCCTACATATGGTCGTTTTTTATTTATTTCATCGGAAGGTCAACTAACGGTCAGCCCTTGGTGGCTTTATCCATTTTCGGTGAAGGAAATTACTAATTTCCACTTTCTGAAACAGCAAAAATCATACTCGTAGTCCGTAATTGAAAATCGCTGATATTGCTTCCTTTGATAACCCGTCGTCCACGTAATTTGTTCACTCGACTGGGTTTATTTCTTATCGATTGTCATTAACTTTTAGAACCCTTTAATTTTTTTTTGTGTTCGACATCAAACGGTTTTTTAACTGAACTTAGTAGAACTGTCTTTGGGAGCAAAGTTTAATGTATTTTAAAACTCGATTGCATTTCAAATCAAATTCCATGCTTCAAAGGGCACGGTAAGTGATCCTAGATGCCAATATGGCGGTCGTTAAATTAAACGAATTCAGAGGATCTCACAAATTAGATTTTCACTATGCGGTTCCCCGCGGGATTTGAGCCCCAGGATCACGCAGCGATTCAACACTTTGGCCAATAACCACGGCAGGCAGTTAAGTTTCGTTAAATAACATGCCTAAACAAAGCTTGAAAATACCTTATAAATACTACGACATGGTCGAAAACCGGCCACTAATCCGCCCAATTATTCAATTAAGCAAACAAAGTGCGCGCACTGCGATGACTTACTGTACAAACTAAGGAGAGATAGTGAGCCGTAATGAACACGTGACAGCTGCTTTTGTGAACACGGAAGGCTTTTGTTTCTGTTGCCACAATTAACGCACAAAGCGCTTCTGTGGCGCCCCCGAGTGAATCTAAGCAGCATAATGCCGGTATAATTATATTAATTGCGGACTGGTGCAGTTAGCGGGTGGATGGATGAGTAAGAGAATGAAACATTTGATTAGGCCTTGGATTAATTGGTTGGTTTTTTATGTTTTTTGCTTCTCCCAGTAGGATTCGAACCACATGTCTTCATGCAGTAATCTTAACGGTCATCAGACCGTTCACTATCACTGTAGTCTAGCGATCACACTAGATAACGGAGACATTAACAATGTGCTCAACCAAAAAGTGATTCAAAGGTGTACGTGAAGTCGTCCAACCCGCACTGGGCCCGCGTGGACGACTAAGGCCTATACACCCTATACGAGTAGGCTCGTGCACCTCGGTAGGGGTACGGCCCCAATTCTGGTTATTTAAAAAAAATTAAAAGTATTTTAAATTATGTATCTTTTGTTTTTTTTTCATTTAGACGTTTTAGAGACGTCATTACGGAATCTACAGCTCTTTAGAATTTCTACTTACTCGTATCCATCGATATTTTAGAATCAGATATTAAACTAGGACAGCATGATATTCTGCGCGGGTAAGCTTAAAGATAATATTCATTGTTGAATGAAGCACAAATGATCTATCTTGGAATATCTCCCTGAGTTAGGTAACTAACCTACGTTTCATATCGTTTCAATTGTAACCAGTAGAGTTGAGATCATTCGACTATTCGAGGCTTTAAGGTTTAAAATATAATATATACAAAACAAGGAATTTTCTATAGCACTAATACTTACATTACTATTTTATTTATTGATCATTCCTATCGGGTATTCGGGTATTCATGAAATTGGTTTTCAAAGTATAACATTTTAATACGCAAATATTTTCTTTAGAATATTTCCATTTTAGTATTACGAGTATGTTTAGCTATAACTACTTCAGAAAGGAATTTTTGATGGGAACCTTTTTAATTATAATGGCTCAAAAGAAGACTTAGGAATTTAAATTTACAATTTAAGCCGTACAGATTATATTTCAATGAAATATTTTTTATTAATATTTTTAATTGGTCACAATCATTGTGATAGAGATACAATCGCACAAGTTAACTTGGGCGATTGTATCAAGCAAAATATGTAAGAGCTAAAAAATCCCTTAGATGATGATACATAGACAAAACGCAGCAAGCTTCAGTATTGGCTTTAGTGACCAATGGTCGATCTGACATAAAATTTCCATCGTGAACCACGAGATCTCTAGTAGTAATTGAAAATCGTGTTTGGTTGGTTGTTCGTCGTTGGTTTGTTGAAAATTAAATACCTGATTCTCAGATAAACAATACATTAACTAGATGCAAAATCTAACTGAAAAAGTGTCCGCAGCAAACTCTGGCACTCGCGTACGTTGAACAAAATTTTCATTGACTTAACTTGTCATAATGCCATAGTAGTGTGCTCGTGCTTTTTGGATTTTGTACTTAGTTTGAAGATGGCTTTGTGCTCCCTGTTCATGTTGGAGAACAAATTAAGAATTATTATTATAATTCACTTGCATGATTACTAGTAAGCACACGAGTCGCAAGCCGACTTCCCCCGAACACTAAATAGTTCGGACACCACAGCAAGTTCGCTACGTGCTTCCGAGTTGTTAAGATCAAGCCGCCTCCAACTATTTGCACTTCACAAATTTGATTTCCAAGTGTGGCTTTTGATTTAAAATTTTTCAGATAGTTCCATGACTTGCTCGACGGCGGACGGGGAAATATGTTTGTGTTGCAATGTTCAAGTTTTGAAAGTAACCACTCGCTATGTTATTTCTTTGTTGTTTCTTTACTTCATTTACTTTAACAGGCCGTGAAAATACATTGCTGTGTTTAGGGTTTCCTCAGCACTTTTGCCATCATCTCCAAGCTTCGCAGGTGGGTGAGTGATCAACTTTTGTCACGGGTATCATCATCATTATCAGCCTATAATGGCCTACTACAGGACACAGGGCTTCCCATAGAGCATAGCACAGATTGGGTTCTTAACCGCCACGCTGGCCCAATACAGATTGGTAGGTGTTAACAACTACCTCAAGATTCTAGCCGAGACCGACGGCTTAACGTATCCTCCGAAGGAATCATCTTTCTCTTAGGACAATCATGTCAAGTCTGCAATGTCGTAACCAAATTGAGAAAATCATACAAAGGTGGCTCAATGGTGCGGACTGTCGTCTTCCTTCCCTGGAGGGCTGAGGTTCAAATCCCGCTACGTACCAATGTGTTTTCGAATTTTCGAAATTATATGTACGTTATCCGACGCTCTTACGGTGAAGGAAAACATCGTGAGGAAACCTTCACGCACGCCTGCAAAGAGATTTAAGGATGTGTGTGAAGTCGTCCAATCCGCATTGGGCCCGCGTGGACGACTAAGGCCTAATCACCACCCTATACGGGTAGGCTCGTGCCCCTCGGTGGGTACAATTAATGACCTGATGATGATACAAAGTCACTTTTTGCAGCGGGATTTGAATCCTTAGCAATCTAAGCCGAGCACTGTACCTGTGACTGTACTTGACTACTAACGGTGGCAGTCGCATTTATGTATCAGATAATAAATTAATGTGATATTGTGAGCAAAGTTTTGTATTATCGGTTGGGCTACATAGGCTTAGGCGTAATACAAATTCCTTTTTACGCCATACTGAAACCCATGTGA
>PQWD01014563.1:0-28839 GCA_019425675.1 Leucinodes orbonalis | reverse complement strand
AATTGTAAATAACTTAATGTAAAGTGAACGTGACAGAACATTTAATTAAATATTTATATTATGCACATAATTACGCTAAAGCATTAGTACAAACAAATTATATTTACACAGTGCCATCTATTCCCAAACTAAGCATTAAGCCCGTTAGATGGGTACTTAACAATGGATAAACATCCGTATATATATATTTTGTAAATAAATAATTATTATAGGTACATAGAAAACACCCAATACAGACATGTTCATGCACACAAATGTTTTGTACTGCCCGTGGATGGAACCCGGAACCCTTGGTATAGTAGTCGATGTATCAACCATTACCCCAAACAGGTCGTCAGAAATCATTCATTATAGATCTTATTGGTCACAACATAAAAGGGAAGGTTGCACCAGGTCCCTAACCTGGTTTGTTATTCTTAGGTATTTCTTTTTTCGACGTTTCATTACAGATTGTAAAATAAAAATATGTTCAACTTTTGTAATGAAACATATGTTCTTATGTAATGGTGTCTTCTGAACCTATCGATACTGAATATGTATAGCTCTCCCCAATTTAGCGCGTGATGTCCCAGTTTTCGCTAGCAGCCAGAGGGTACGCTACGCTACAATTACCAAAATGCATCTCCGTCAAGACGCAATAATATGATTTATTGTGTCCTTCAGACATCTTCATTAAAGGACACGTCCACCACACTGTCGTCGGTTCTGCGGCATACAAACCGTCCCATAACCTTGTTTACCTCTTGAACGCTACGCTATAAACGCATTGCCGTGCCCTGGATGCCACAGCACAAAATAAATAAATATACCTACGAAAAATATAGTAACCACGTATCGTTTTCCATAACCTTTATTCACATTTTTAAGAGCCCGTTTTTGTACAGATGACGCTGGAGTACAGGGCACGCAAATGCTTGTCATTTAAAGACGACGTTGGCGGTCAAAATTAACTAAGCGAGCTAAGGCACTAACTTTAATTCTCTCATGGATACCTAATCATCATCAGCTCATTATACGTCCCCACAGAGGGGCACGACCCTACCCGTATACGGTGTAAGTTTCATTGGTACGTGACGGGATTTGTACCTGCTCCCTTCGTAACAACAGTCTACACCAATGTGCCACAGACGCATCGATAATATAATTGGTGATTTTATGTCCGAGAGAAAACCCTGAGGAGACCGCGTCTTGGCAAGCGTAGCGTAGGAAGACCTTCGGCCCGACGGACTGACGCGACTTGTTGCTGGTGGAGATGAGATGAAAAATGCGAAGGAGCGAGATATTTGGTGCAGAATTGAACAGATCTATGTCCAGTGGCGAGGCAAGGCCTAAATTTGATGTCAGTTAGATATATTTTGTGCGAGGTTCCCAGATGGATGATGCAAATGGAGTCATATAATTGATACTCACATTTTTATTCATACGAATGTATACATCTAATTGTAATTATTTTTTTTAAAACAAAAGTGGTAGTTAGGTTAGTATTGCCTGTTAGTTTTTTTGCTAGACTAGATAGTAATCATATCTATTTTTGCGTTGGCGGGCCTTTGGGGCGCGAGGCTCCTTGGACCACAAGGCTGTAAGTCGTCCTCGTCAACCTGTCGCAGTCAGCCTATGTCCAGCAGTAGATTATTAGTAAAATTACCGGGTATGAGAGACCTAACATCCGTTATATTTAGTGTCAAACGCAGTGCGGATTTGACGGAGAATAATAACTGTGTATCAGTTGTTGGTCACTATCAGTGTCGCTCTGTAATGCTCAGACATATCACTTACCATCAGGTGATCGTCCTGACCGTCCTGTACTCCTCCTCACATAAAAAAAAGATTGCGATATGTTGTATCAATGATATATGAATAATCATTACGATAGCCCGAGATTTTTATACATAAAACTGCTTTTTATGTAGGTACCCAATGGAAAATTGCCAAATAAAAACAAAATATAATCTTACTATACAAATTTATTAAAATGTTTATTTTACAATCTATTATATTAAATAAATGTACGGTTGTCATAAAAATATCAAACAAAAATTACACGCATAACTAGACGAACTAATTAATTGGCATAAAAAATAACTCTTGTAGTTTGAGGCACGTTATTATGTCACTTATAGATACATAACAGTAAGTAAATGATTTACTTAAAATTATGAATAAAATATGCTATGACATAAAAATAATCGCGTTAGCATGACACAAACATGAGGGCAGGTACTGAACAAATTAAGTTTCGTATGGTATTCTCATAAAACTCGCCAGGTAAAGTAACGTGCTATTATGATATGAAAGTTGATGACATCATTAATTAAATAAGACCTACATTACATTAGGTATGTTAGCGATTATAAAAACCAAAATACAGTTACTTTAAAAGAAACGAATAATAAAAAAAGCTTTTTCGCACATCAATAATCATAATTATAAAGCATTCAAGAAAAAGAACTTCAATACGAAATAGCTTGGCATTTTGATAGTCAAATCCAAGACAAGATTATAGCACAGATAATATAAATACTATTATAAAAGTGAGGTCTTGAGATTAGAAACAAAACAAGGTCCATACTTTGCCCACAAAAAAAACCCATTGATCGATTCGTCTCAGTAACTGCCCTCATCAGTTGACACTTATGCTATATTATCTATTATGTACCATCACTGACAATACAGTAATATGTAAAACATGGCAAGGGTCAGTGTTACACTCGATCCCATCGGATACTTTCGTTTCACCTGTCTCCAAAACAAGTCCAAACCAAATGTATAAAAATGTAATTAATATTTATTTTAGAAAGAAAGAAAAAAAAAAGAAAGAATTTTTATTTGACACACATAAAATACATGAGAGAAACATAAATAGGACTTCCCTCAGCATTTGTCCTGGCACACTAAAAGCGTGCCAGGACGCTGTTTTTCAGGGAGTGATTTTAGTGTTTTGTGTATGAAATTCAAGTTCTATGAATGGAAACTTGGCGATAGATTAAACTTATCTGTAGTTATTTCAAATACCTGCAATATTAAGCTTTCAGGCTAATGTCTCTTTTTATATAAAGTAGTATTTACTTACGTATTGTATTTTGTAGTATTTGTTGCAGGAAAAAAATTATGATGAAGCCAAAAAAAATCCAAAAAATAGATAGGAAATAATGGTTACATGTCACACGGGAATTTATGAAGATTTTAGATTATTTACACGCACTGTATACATAGAATTGCGTGTGTAAATAAACTTTTCAATCAAGTTCAAGAAAACAAGTCAAAATTTATAAAGAAAACTTTGACATATCGCTATATATTCCAAGGCAGATAACGCTGTCCGCAAATTTTCAAGGAATTGGTAAATCGATTTCAACACAAATAAACATACTGTATACATATTGTTATTTAATACTTTACTCAAAATACTTACTTTACAATCGCTTTATACAAGTTACAAGAAAGACAGGTGAAACGAATGTGTTGGAATATTTTGACAAAATTATTAAGACATGGTAAAATTTCTCAGGGAAAACAATTATCATAATAAATAAGTTGTAATAAATAATATACAGTGAACTACCCACCGAAGCTAATCTCCATGACTCGCCATTGTGTTCTGACATTTTTATAAAAGTAATTACATGTTTAATTTGTATTATTACACTTCAGTCTTAGCGTAAGACTCTGCTGGTTCCATATTTTCCATCAATGTAGAATTACACCCTGTATTGTTTAAAGTAAGGAATTCAACTAAACACATTAAATTAAGCACTAGATTATTTAGGAATCAACAACAATTCATAAATGTATAACAACAATAATAACTTCATTTTAACATTTGTCGACGTTAAAATTTGTGCCAGAGCACTAATTAAAATTGCTTTTACTTGACCAATACATAAGCTACGTACACGGAAATTATATACACATTTAAACAAAACCGATGATTGCATTAATCAGAAATTAGTAGTAGAATAATTATTCGCCAGGTGGCGCTTTTTAAGTAGTGGTTTTATATAGGTACCAATTTTGAAAGGCTAACATATTTACCCTATTTAGTGTTCATGAATAGGTACTGATACTGAATAATATCTGAAGCAAGGAAGACAAATTTTATTTACTCAAGATCAAAAGTAAGAATAAATACAATCAATAAATAAACGTAATAATAATATGTACAATATGAAATTTTATATAATGTAAACACAATAAATTAATAATAACTATCATATTTTTTAAAAACAATAAGTTCAGTGTATACGATTTCTTTGCTATACATTTACTTAGCCTGAGCGAGATTCTGTCTCGAAATTTCTATACCATAGATAGACCTATGTCTACATAAGCAATGTATGTTAACCAGAGACAAAAGTACTTAAAGCTTCGATCTGACCAGCGATCTTGTCAATTTGACAGTACAAAAGTCAAATATTTCTGACACGAACTGTCAAATATCCTTGACATATTTTGAGCAAAACAAAGCGCCACCTATACAATGACAAACTTTATAATAAGCATATATTACGAAATATATAAATATATTATGAGGACTCTAACGGTGCCAAAGAGAAAGGCACTTTTGGTAATATCTTTAACAATATCCATCATAATACTAATAATCTCTTAAAGTTTATATATTACATTCCCCGCTGATTTGTTACTTACAATAAGTATTTACTATAATTACTAATCTATATAATTTGTCAATGTTACTATGAGCATTATGTTAATGTGCAAGGTTGATTGTGTCAAAATGTCGCTTTTCTAATGTGGTTTTTTTTTATTTAGTACACTTTTTAACATAACTTATCTAAATTGAATGTAACTATTAGTTTATGATAACTTCAAATGATATCAATAGAAAAATAAAATCAAGGATCAAAGGGATGAATTATCTTTTACAAAAACCATGTTAAATAAGTCTTAATTTATATAAAATTTAGAAATATATGTTATTCAAGGGTTGAAGATATGCGCAAATAAATTACCTCCATAACTAAATTCTTCAATCTGGTTTTATAATTTATTTATACCAATAAATATATCTTTAAAAATAACTACATTAGAAAAGAGACTTTAATAATCGTTATCATCTGATGACCAAACCATGATTGCATATTTGAACTACACCTAACCGCAATACTCAATCAAACTTGATTAATTTGTTGTCCTTGTCACATTTATAAAAACAGAACGAGATCACAATATATTCTTCAATATATGTTGTTGGAGTTGATAATTTAGAATCAGTGCGGGAATACTATTCATTTGATATTTTTTATTACAATAATATACGAGAATAATATATGTATATACTTACATTAAACTCTTCGCTTACAAATACATACAAATACGGCAGTACATATCACCTGTTGTGTTGACTTCAGACACTTGCCAAGTTTCATGATTCGCGTGTGTGAGAAATACCTTTTTGTTTTAGAATGAAAGATAACCAAACCCGAATAAATAAGAAGGCTTGACGTGTGGTCAGTCGGAGTCGCTGCCCGACTCGGAAAGACAGAGATCATCATTGAGGACGTCGCTCGGGAGAGCCGGGTTCGGAGCGTTACCTGCCATACAAATGAAAATAATCAATATTAGATACCGCAAGTTTAAAGTCACACAACAAGCAATGGAGTGAGCTATGCTCGAGATTTTTCAACGATGTGAAATCAGTAATGACGTTATCCGAACTTAACGATAATACTATCGATAGTTCGCCGACACGACAATGATCTGTTTTCAGGATCTAAGTCTCGTATTTTACACATAGTCGGAGAGCCGGCCGTATAAAAGTCCTATGATCAGATACAATGAAATTTTTTTTAATATAGTCCGAGAAACCACATTGTTATTATACATAAAAGATAACCGCAAAACCGCAACGAAATAACAAACTTTTGATTGTGGTCGACTAACGTTCGTGAATGAGTTGAGCTTGTTTGAATACTTTATTTCCCGTTAATTTTTCATGTATCTTCATCGGCTCTACTCATCGAACGTCCCCACCGAGGGGCACGAGCCTACCCGTACAGGGTGATTAGGCCTTAGTCGTCCACGCGGGCCCAGTGCGGATTGGCCATGTATCTTAATTATTTATTATTACACTATATTCAAAAAGTTGGAAAAACATAGTATCGATAGCCCCCTAAGCGTAAATACAATTGACATAGAAATTCAATCAATAGCATAGATACAATCGGAGCTCAATATCCAATAAGCTATCGATAGTTCTGCTGCTTACTATTCCAAAGCAATCAACAGTGTTGTCAAAGTCAACATCGATAAACTATCGATACTTGATCAGTTTTCAGGCTCTTAATCTAGTAGGGGACAATAACAACTAAATAAATAAAATAAATAAAGCTCACGCCTTGGTCCCAGAAGGGTAGGCAGAGATGATGAAACGCCACTTTGCACGGTCCTGACATACTTCCCTAGCTTCAATCACATCCATCAATCTTTTCATACAAGCTCTTTTATTCCTCTTACTTAATAACAACTACGTAATGTGAAATCCACTGACCGTTGGGCACAGCCCTTGGCGCGGCCGAATCGTCCTCGCTGTGGCTGCCGCTGTTGGAATCACTGTCACTCGACGACAACTAGTATCGACGCTCGATAGTCTTTCCATACACTATCGATAGTTTGGCAAAAGCAATAGTATCGATAGCCCCGTAAGCGTAAATACTATTGACACAGAAATTCAATCGATAGCGTAGATACAATCGGAGCTAAATAAACTATCGATACTTTTGCTGCTTACAATTCCAAAGTAATCAATAGTATTGTCAACGTCGATAGGACTATCGAGATTATAGATGATTTTCAACGATAGTCTAACTATCGATAGTTAGGCAACACTGACGACAATGATCTGTTTTCAGGATCTTAGGCTCGTTTTCTAGAACGAGACTCAAGCGATGATCTTTACTTAAATAGAGTTAGAAATGGATAGCGCTCTATACTATATATAGTGCCATCCCTTTCTAGTTCAATTTAAGTAAAGATCAACGCTTGAGTCTCGTTTCAGAATACGGGCCTAAGTCTCATAAAAACAGACCACAAAAGTAGGTAAAGTAAATTCACTGACCGTTGGGCACAGCCCTTGGCGCGGCCGAATCGTCCTCGCTGTCGCTGCCGCTGTTGGAATCACTGTCACTGTCACTCGACGACGACGACGAGCTGTCGTCCTGATGCACTTTCTACAACGACAATAACAATTCATATTCGAAACCCTTGGATATATTTTTTGGTTCCCGGATCGATCCCCGGGCAGTACAAACATTTGTGTGCATGAACATGTCTGTTTGTATTGGTCTGCGTTTATATCCCATATATCATCATCATCAACTCATTTAACGTCCCCACCGAGGGGCACAAGCTTACCCGTATAGGGTGATTAGGCCTCAGTCGTCTACGCGGGCCCAGTGCGGGTTGGCCGACATTACGCACACGCACTTTTTGAATATCTTCGCAGGCGTGCGCAGGTTTCCTCACTATGTTTTCCTTCACCGTAAGAACGTCGCATAACGTACATATAATTTGGGAAATACATTGGTACGTGGCGTGATGTGAACTTCAGCCCTCCCGGTAGGAGGGCAACAGTCCACACCATTGACCCCCCTACCAGCCACTGCCTTGTCCTTGCTTAATATTGTTAAAATTTATTAATAATTATGATACTCACCGGTGGCGCAGCAGGCTGTACTGGCGCAGGGGGTGGTGGCTGAGCCCTTTCCGCATACGGCCGTCCATAGCCATTGTGGGCACTGTGACCTGGTCATTGGTTGATTGCCAACATGGTTGCTTGACCAACATGGTTCGTTTGACCAACATGGTTAGCTTGACCAACATGATTAGCTTGACCAACGTGATTCGCCTGTCCAACATGGTTAGCCTGCCCGGAATGGTTCGCTTGATTGCCATGAGCAGCGTGATTGGTTAATCCGGTGTGCGCCTGCCCGTGATTGGCCGGTGCCGGCGCCGATAAATCGTCTAAGCCTATCATTGGCAACGACGCTAGCGTACTGTTACCGCCTCCGGACCACCTGGGAATAATAATTATTTTGAAATACATTGTGGTACGTTATGTACACAAAAATAAATTATAAATACCTAGATGAGTGTGTGAACACCCAAACTTATAATAATAGAAATTAGTTCTAAGAATTTATTTTTACTGGTGGATTATTATTACGACCCAATCTGTGTAATGTTGAAACGTCAGCTGTTACACCAAGGTTCCGAATTCGACAGTGTCTGTTTTTTGTATTGGTCTGGATGTTTTCTATGTATAATATGTATTTACAAAAAATATATATATAAGTATGTATATCCATTGTTTAATACCTATACTACAGACTTCACGCTTAACTTGGAGCTAGATGGCGATGTGTGAATGTCAGTGGACATTTAATTTAATTTTATAATACAAGTACCTGGACGGATTTGTGGATACTATCATTATAACAAATACCATATAAAGATAACATCCTCATACCGTGTTTGAAGCAAATAACGATTATTATTATCAGTATAATCCGACGCTAAAATACCAGCGCTGCAGCGGCTTGTATCTCTTTGGCACATGCTGAGGTTGCGACCTTTTAACCACTGCCACCTCAATAATATGGTTTTGTTTATATTTTGTAACTATTCTCTATGTATATGTGTATATTACTGTATTTAATTATATGGTTAATAAATGATTTCCTTTTTCTTAAAATAGTACTTACGGTGCAGCCTGTGGGGGAGAAGTCCTTATCCTGGGCGGAGACCGGACCATATTGGGAGAAGGTTTGTGAGGCGCGTTGCCATTGAACCTCGCCTGGCCCGCTGCACCACCTGCACCTATAAACAATCAGCAATATATACAAAATAGTTTACTATATTTAGAGTTACATTATGCAAGAAACGATATTAGCATATCAGGATGTTTGTTTGAACGCGCTAATCTCAGGAACTACTGGTCCGATTTGAAAAATTCTTTCAGTGTTAGATAGCTCATTTATCGAGGAAGGCTATAGGCTATATATCATCACGCTACAAGCAATAGAAGCGGAGCAGCAATGAAGAAAGTTTCAAAATCCGGGGGGAAATTTTCTTACTTGGAGATTCCGCTGCGTACGCTGCGTAAACGGTTAAAGTTTCGCAAAAGTCATGTATGAGAGTATTGTTACCCTTTTAAAGGTCTACAAAAAAGTCCGCGACAGCATATGTCTATCTTTTAAGGTTTGCTCCCTATAACATATTTTTTGCTAAAAATTTTTTCAGTTTTAACTCACCTATATAAACGAAATAGCGGGTAAAAGAGAGCGTTAGGCCAAAGTAACTATTCCACGCGGACGAAGTCGCACGCAAAAGCTAGTATAACATAAACCAAATGTCATCCTATAGCTGGTTTTGTATAGATCTTTACTGTAACATCTATATACATTTTAGAAACATGTAAATTCGTTAAAAACATATAAACCTAAGTTCACAAAAAAATCATAGGTATAAAAATAAATTAAACTTTCCACCGGGTAACCTACTACAAATTATAAGAACATGACAACATTGGATATCAATAAAAATATGTAATACTATCCCAACAAAAATAAATGACGAACAAGAACTAAATCAATAAATGAAATATCTGAAATCATATCTTTTATAAAAACCGTACTATACCGTACAAGAGTTATTCGACGATAAACACGACTAGAGAGAGAGTAGAGCGTCGGTGGCTCAGTGGTGTGGACTGTCGCCTTCCTATCGGGAGGGCTGAGGTTCAAATCCCGACACGTACCAATGTATTTTCCAATTTTCGAAAATATATGTACGTTATCCGACGCTCTTACGGGAAGGAAAACATCGTAATGAAACCTTCATGCACGCCTGCGAAGAGATTCAAAGGTTGTGTGTGAAGTCGTCCAATCCGCACAGGCCCGCGTGGACGACTAAGGCCTAATCACCCTTTACGGGTAGGCTCGTGCCCCTCGGTGGGGACGTTTAATGAGCTGATGATGAAACACGACTGAAACTATTCTCTATGTTGTAGAAATTATTAATGTATCTCTGTTAAGAAGAAGCCGTGACGTGACGTACTCTCTTTACTCACTATGACGACCCATTTGGTGTAGCGGTTGAGACGTCGGCTGTAACACCAAGGGTTCCGGGTTCCATCCCCGGACAGTACAAACCTTTAGTGCATAAACATGTCTGTTTGTAATGGTCTGAGTGTTTTCTATGTATAATATGTATGTATTTACAAAAAACATATATATAAGTGTACGTTTATCCGTTGTTTAGTACCCATAATACAGGCTTCACGCTTAACTTGGGCTAGATGGCGCTGTGTGAATATCAGTGGATATTTATTTATTATTTACTTTTGCCGAGCCCGACGGTCACGTGTGCAATGTACATAAACTATATATAACACCTTTATTACCACGTGACTTGCAAATAAGTAATAATAAGTTTTTAGAACAATTACACATAAGTACCTGGATTATTATTGGACCGTCGATTTGTAGCGACACGTGTACGGGACGACGACCTCTGCGTGGTATTCGTGAATTCCGTCGTCACGGGCGTGAGCGGCCGTGGCTTTTGCGCTGTCTCTTGTCTAGGAACAAATTCAACTCTGATTCACTTTGACCTCCGAAGTATTGAATATAAGTAACCCCAATAACGCCTTAAGGCGCCAGACACAATAGATTTTCTATTGTGTCTGGATTCCCGGCGTTCAATGGGTTAACAATCAAATGATCCAGGTTTTCAATGGGAAAATTGTGACCAAGCAGCAATCTTTGGCTACTTGTTGATATTTAACGATTTTACGACCCATTTGGTGTTGCGGTTGAGAGGTCGACTGCAACACCAAGGGTTCGATCCCCAGGCAGTACAAACATTTGTGTGCATGAACATGTCTGTTTGTTTTTCTATGTATAATATGTATGTGTGTAATATGTGTTATATACATGTTTTTTTGTACTTACAAAAAACATGTATATAAGTATGTTTATCCATTGTTTAGTACCCATAATACAGGCTTCACGCTTAACTTGGGGCTAGATGGCGCTGTGTGAATTTCAGTGGATATTTATTAATTCATTATTTATTATTATTAATATAAAAATGAGGTGATATACGTTAATCTTTGATAGTATTGCGAGGAAAATTATTCAAAATTTGATTAACTTATGAATTACATAGTTATGAAATGAATCAAGACGTCAAGCAGGAAAGAGATGTTTGGGAAAAATAATCAAATCCTTAAATCGTCAGCATTTCAGTCACAATAAAAAATCTATTGGGTCATTGGATATATTGATCTAGACCAGCCAAAGAGTTGGGACTTTTAAAATTATACATACTTAATACATACATTCAGATGATTAAAACCATGCTCAACAAGTACTCTTGCTTTCAAACATTACCAACCTTGTCTTTTTAACTTGTATATTACTAGAGAGTTTTTCCAATGTGATTTCACCGGTGACTCTGTCGATGATGAGTACACATTCCTTCGTGTACGGCCTCTGACTTCCCTTGAACACTGTCTGAGGTACACCAGCCCCATCTGGAGGAAGAAAATTTAGATATTTATTGCACGCAAGTATAGAAAACCCACCAATCCGCAAAAGGCCTGCAGGTGGGTTACGGCCCAATCGATTTGGCAATAAATGATTGAGTATTGGATCTGAATAAAATTGACTATTATCTGCTCGAACGTAGCACGCGCGTAGACTATAGATTCATCGATTGTTTGTTGTGATTTTCCACCCGTGCTACGCACGACCGCTTATTTATAAGATGATTGACTAAATTTTTGGTGATGTTGTTTCGAGCACCCAAGTTCTAGAGCGGTGAATTTCAAGTTTTCATAAAATTGACTTTGTTAACTACTGGCTAGAGTCACCCGAGGTGCTCACTCAAAAGCGCTAATAAAAGCCAATTCGATAAAGCGAACCTCTGAAATGATAAAGTTCAGTAAACCCAAGCTCATAGCTCTTGTAAGGATACTGACTGGAAGCTGTTGAAAAGTCACCTTGACAAAATGAAGCCAAATTCTTCTGCACAGAATCTAAAAGTTTCAGAGCTTTGTGAAAATTCGCAATGCTCTGAAACTTTCAGATTCTGTGTAGAAGAAGATAGACACCGATGCACCTGCTCTGCAATTGAGGTCCTCTACAAGAGAAGCGAAACAAGGTTGGGCAGAGTTCTGAATTTCCTGAAAAGTGCCCAACTTTTAGACGAACTCTAAAAAAGGAGCGAGTCACAAAAGATCTTCTAGGTCAAAATGACTAAAGGTCTGTAGAAACCTGAACAGCCCCCAAAACCCAAATAATAATAATAAACTCACCCAAATGCGGCACAGTTACGGTGACCTGATTGTTCGTGCCGACGTCTACTGTCGCCATTTTGTTAACATCCACCGACGCCGGTTTGAAATCATCTAAAATTGATTAAAGGATTAAACATAAAATTAAAACTATTTTTAATCCTATTCGGAAGTAAATTGAAGTTACATGAATCTACTTAATAAATGACACAATATACAATGATTTTTACTATTATAAATATAATGGGAGACTAGAGTCTCCTAAGTTATGCAATTATCCCACCTGTTTTTAGAACACCAAGCCTCACCCTCAATAAATGTTGTATGCTAAACAAACATATTATATTACATTGACAGCTATAATAAAATATGTGAATGGATAATTCGAATATTTATACCCACGAAAAAGTTTCTGTAAGTATAAGTAGTTTTGTATGAGTATGAATAATATTAAGCTTTGTATATTGTGTGTGTGTGTGTGCGCGAGTATGTATGTGTAGTATGCGTGTTTCGTGAATGTATATATGAGTGTGTTCATGATACTTAGCTCTAAAGAATTTTTGTTGCATTATAATTCTGAATGAAAAGAATTAAGTAACCCACCATACTGGCATTATTTGGAAAGGTCTGAGCCCTGTAATGGAATATTATACTTGTTGCTGATCAACAATAACAATGAAAATGTTCTATGTGACGAGCATTCTCAACCCAAATTAAGCCGTTATTATTGTCTTCTAGAAGTTTCTAGAGAAAGTAATACATATACTTACATTTTATAGTATGATACTGAGATGATTTATTATTAGTAAAACTAGCTCCCAAATTTAATTCTCTCTCATCAAAGTCAAAGTTGAGTTTATCAGCCATTTTGGTATCTATGCCATAAGTTATTTACCCTGCTATCTGAAACAATGAAATATAAAAGTATATTAGATTATATGCATTACTTACACTTTTTTTTATTTAATTTTTAATACAAACACAACAAAAATGTAAATTGTGGACCGTGAACCACAGTTAAAATCAATTAATTATATTAAAAACATTACATGTAAAAGTATTGATGGTAACCTTGGCAAATGAGCAATCTTTTCAGTTATTTGAAATAAAAATAATGTAATTCATACAAAGTATGAATACATTATTTATAGTAGTGACTGTCCGTGGCTCAATGGTGTGGACTGTCGCCTTCCTACCGGGAGGGCTCAGGTTCAAATCCCGACACATACCAATGTGTTTTCGAATTTCCGAAAATATATGTATAAAACAACGTGAGGAAACCTTCATGCACACTTGCCAAGAGATTCGAAAGTTGTGTGTGAAGTCATCCAATCCCACTGGGCCCGCTTGGATGACTAAGGCCAAATCACCCTATATAGGTAGGCTTGTGCCCCTCGGTGGGGACGTTTAATGAGCTGATGATGATGATACAAAGTTTGCTACTCTCTCCAGATCAGATTGCTCCACACTCATTATTCAACAATAAAATTGCATGCAAATTAAGAAAAACATCATTAAACCATAATAACTTCTATAAAGTTATAGTGAAAACCATATAAAATCACATCTCTAAGACATCATTTTATTTTGAGTGTCAAAGTTTATCAAGAAACATTTTAATGTGATTGCATAAATGGTAAATGCATTATTTTCAATCAATTGATAAATGTATCAATATATAGGTATATTGTGAACATTTAAAGTATAAAGTGTTGACTAAATGAAAATCAAACAGGACTTGTCCCAAATTTTCAGCATGAATCTTGTTTTACACAATGTAGGATGTCCACCAAATGTGAATGTAATGAATCTGTTATTGTCTATCAAATTGTGTTCATTTCATTTCATCACATGTGGACACTTTAGAATTACATACCAGTGCCATAGCCAAGTTATATAATATAGTTTTCTTTTATATTTTATTAAAAGGTTCATTTATCATTATATTTTTATGTAAAATATAATTTTATGTTAACTTTTAGGTTCATTTAATATAATTTTTGTATGCACCATTAGAAATCTAGAATCTTTCCAATTAAACCCATTACCAAGCACAAAATATGTGATTACCTTATGCGATTGTACATAAAATAGCTGGAAACACACAATACATGAATCTTTAATCTATGTGTGTGCTATGTTCGAGCGGTCATGACACTTTGAACTGCTGCATGTGGTATTAATTTTTTGTACTAATAAACCTTTGTCCAACAGTGGGCCGTGATAGGTTGAAGAGGGAGAAAAATGCTCATAATACAAACAATAAGAAAATGTTAATGAGGTGTCTGCAGAAAACAGTTCTAAATAAATACTACCTAGTTGATGATGTAATATAGACCAACCAACGTCATTGAATAATATTTTTTTAACAATGCAAATAAATGGTCATATTTTTAATGTCATAGATATGCAAATACAGCTTTATTAGGCAATAATATTGTTCTATGATAGGTTTTGAAAATACTAATTTTACATAAAATAGAAAATCCATATATACATGGCATAAACCACTGAAATTTCAGTGGGTAATTCAAGCTGCTTTTGTGAATGCTTTTGAAGAATGTTATAATTCTTTTCAAACTTACTTCAAGTTACAAATATAACAGGATTCTTAAAATTCTCAATTTTATATATTAATTAAAATGATATTTTATAACACTACCAACTTAACATGGTTAAAGATAAAGAGTCTACAAGTATTCCAAACGTGTTAAATAGTTTGATCGATTAGGATTCAACATTAGAAACTAATAACGTAGACAAAACTTGCCAACAAATTTCGCATTTACGTGTATAACAAATTTTCACGCTGATAATTCCTATATTACTTGCTAAGGCTACAATACCTTGAGAACGAGTAAATCTATTATACAATTGTAAGAAATATAGTAAAAAGAAAGTTTAAATGGATAAAATATGGCAAACAATTCCGAGATCGGATAGGTGATAGCCTTACCTTTGATTACTGTTTCCACCGAGGTTATGTGCTGTCTATCCCCGTTGACACGATGTTCATCGTTGAAATTACTATCAATCGTGATATTCTGATACAAATTTCATCTAAAGCTGCTTGAAAAGCAAAAGGAATAGTCCAAATAAGTTAGACATTGACTATTTTTTTCGACCTAGTTCTCATGACGTTTGACATACCTAGAGTAGTTGGTGCTGTGCAAGGTTCCTGTACCTTATCGATAATTATTTTTGGTATTGCGTTGCGTGTTGGTGCTATTGTGTACACACACTTCACTATTAATGCTCGTTTCAAAGTCTTTTCATATTTTATTGCAATGACACATTTATTCATATCACATTCATCTAACTTAGCTTATGATTGTTTTAAAAGACCTTTTCAAGATTAACTGTGTAAATACATTTGAAACCAATAGTAAATAAATGTCATTAAGTTCCAAAAGAAAGGTGTTCTTTAATCAAATGATTTTGTTTAACTTAATTGATATGAGTTAATAATTGAGTAATTTATGATTTTATTTACGCAAATTCATTACCCATTATTTGACTGAAAAATATTATTCGGTAACTAAAATATATTACACCCTAAACACTTAAAAGAAGTCCCTTTCGGCAAAGTTCCGAAAATACTGGCAGCGTTACCTCTTTGGATTGCCAGACTGATTCTTTGTCCAAGGTAGCTGCCAGATCTTCGGTCACCTGTGACGTCGACTAACCTTTTGGAAATCTTTTTGAAAAGCCTTAAAGCACTAGGACCCCACGGACCAAGGGTCTCGACACCGAACGGAACAAAATCATATTCGGAGCCTAGACCCCTGTATTTGCAAGCTTAAAAAAAACATCGAGGTACGTAATTTCTTTGAGTGTATCATGGTATTTAGATAAGTGTCGGAGACGATTTAATTTTTATGAATGAATGTTAACAAGTAATATAAACAAAAATATCCTTAATGTAACACACAACAAATAATACAAAAAAATTAAACGAATCGATAACTAAATTTGCATCACTATGGGCATGTTCTTTTACTACAAACTTTGTTATATTAATGTGTGAAATGTTGCGAGTTTCTTAGCATTTAAAAAATATTGTGCTACGGAACATTCCGAAAGTTAATCGCGCGACATAATGATACCAGTATTGGGAATATTAACCTACTTTAATTTTAACATTCCTGGTAACAATTCAGTCCCGATCAAATAACTTACATTTTATGAGTTTAACCGACATGGTCCTGCGTCATTTAGTCTAAAACCAGTAGATAAAGCTATTATTTTAAAAATATATTAATTCCAACGCTGAGGGTGCAGATGGCATTACCCGAGACATGATTCTTTTGATTCTCCCACGTACTCTAAAGTATATAACATCAATTGTGAATCAGTCTATCCAGTCTGGTATCTTTGCTAACGGATGGAATAAAGGATTTGTTAAGCATAGTCCAAAAAAAAACATTTTGGAACGATTGAAATGATTTGAAAGAAAGAAAGAAATATTTATTTGCACACGTGTGCGTATAACAAAAAAAAACATATAAATTAACAAAATAAGTGCCAAATAGGACTCACTCAGCATTTGTCCTGGTACACTACGCACACCAGGACGCTGTTTTTCGGTGAAAAATTTAGAGATCTGAGAGAGATTTGAGACCAATTAGTATTTTACCTTATTCATCGAAAATAATAGATAAAGTTGTTTATTGTTGTCGATGTATGGATTTGAAATTTCAACGTTAAAGTGGTTCTCAAGTTAACTTAGTAATCGTTCTCAGCGAGTTGAAACATTAGTGACCGGTAACAAATTCCGTCTTACTATAATAGTTATTTTATTTATTATCGATAGCTAATTTCGATTATGTCTGAATTATTGATAAAAGTTGTCTCTTATAATAAATTAAATTGTTCAATAATAAAATGCATCAATACGGCAAAAAATATTTATATAGCAGCTCTAAAAGTACCTATAATGGCGTCGAGTATCTTGTAAAAATGGATGTTTGGTCTTAAATTACCTCGATTTTTTATTCCGCTTGCAAGAACGGTTTTAACGTTGGTAAAATATTTCAAATCGGAATAAACAAACAACCTGAGTAAAAGTAAAATATTTATGATATTTATAGATATTAATATTCAATCATACATCAACTTAACAGAAACACAATGCTTTAATGTATGAAAATTAGGCAGGTAACATTTTAATCCTTAACCTACCTAACCCGCTGTGATTCTAGACACAATAGAAAATCTATTGTCTGTTGAATATATGCAACTGCGCCGGTTAAAGTAAAATAAAAATTAACATACTAAAATATATTTGTTTTTCTAATGTACAAATATGAACTTAACTTATTCAAACATTTAGATGTTTTTTTTTGTAATTATCCTTAAATTTAAAGTAGGTAAATACTTTTCTCAGTACTGGTATCATTCCGTCTGGCGACAGTGCGCAACGTCTGCGGGATTCGTGTATTTAACAGACTACTACTGTCAAACTTACTATTTAAAAATTCTACTGTCATTAATGGTGGAAGTCAACAAAATACATTATTCTGAAACAGCTCCATAGTAACAGGATATACAAAAACGGTACAAAATGACTCAAAAGTCTATATCATTAGAGGTAGATCACACGATCATGGAAAAAATATGAGAATCGTGAAGGTATGGTAAATATTTGAACCAATTATTATTAACAAAGTAATATAACACTATTTAACTTGTTTCCGCCAATCTAATTTTAGGAATCTCCTATGGAAGAAGAATTTAATAAACTATTGGCCTCTGTAGACCCCTTGCCCTCCAAACTAGTCAAACCTACGCCCAGGTAAGTTTTACAGAAATAATGCATTTTTTTTAAGTTTCAGAACACCATTTTCACTGGCATTATAAATTCACAAATCGTATTGAAATAAGTATCATTCTATAGTACTTAACATTTACAATACTTGAACTTGAGCAGACTAACTTTCTTTATTAATCCACGTAGTATAATTTTATACCTTAACCCTTTAACCACCATTGACGCTTTAAGCCGCCAGATACAATGAATTTTCTATTGTGTCTGGATTCCTGGCATTCAATGGGTTAAACAATGCTGGTATTTATATAGTTTCTTTTGCTTATTTCTATAAAAAAAATCAAATGAGAATAGTTAATACTTTTACTGTGATTTCTTTACCTCAAATCATAAATATTCTTTAAACCATATTATCCATGGCAGGAGATTTGTGTGATTGAGATACAAATGTAGATATTATACAGGTAAAATAAATTGATTTTGCAGGTCTATGTGTCAAAACATTTACCAAACATGAAAATAAGAAAGTGTTTGTCAATATATGCCTGACTGATGCCATACCATGCCCTAGAGATATAACAAATGATGAACTAATGCAGATTCTTAGCTCGGAAGATCCATCTAGTTACAGAGTTCCAATGAGCATCGGAGAAGGGAGAATTGAACAGGACAAATCTGGTGCACCCACTACAGTTTATGATGTTGCAATAAATCCTATGTTTTTTAAGAAAATTGAAAAAGATGACCTGTTTAGAACATTTTTCCTAACTGTTGTATTTGAGGGTTTACAAGACAAGTATCAGTTTGAATTAGACTTTCAAAAGTTTACTATACTTAAGCACCGTAAGTCTATTGGCACATTGCAGTCCCACAGGATCCAAATACGAGATATAAAACAATGTGAACAGAATATCAAATCACCGCTTATTGAAGAAATAAATACCAAACCGCCACTGATAACTGAAATAAAAAAGAAAGAAATTATTTATAGGCTGAGAAGGAACCACCTACTGGGAAAAAAATATTTACTAGCTGAATTTAAAATACCAGCTTCTGTAAGTAATTAAAGATACATTTAAAATAGCAGAATAGCATATCAATTTGTGGTTCCATTTAAAAGTATTTATTAAATAAATATCCACTGCCATTCACACAGCCCCATCTTACCCCCATACTAAGCCAATTTCCGATCCGATTAGGATTATAAATAAACCCACTGACACCATTATTTTAACTTATAAAAAATAGTAGGTATTTATGCACAGAGCAGGTTAAATCTGTTAGTAAATTAATTTAAATATTTTTCAGGTTGAACTAAAAGATTTGAATCTAGAAGTTGGTGAAGATCGCTTGGTTTTGGAATCAAAAGGAATGTATGATGTTGTAGATTTCTTTTTACCATGCAGCATTGATCAGGATGTTACAGATGCTAAATTAAATAGGAATCATGATGTAAGTAATGCTTTGAAATATTACAGTGAAGTAATCTGATGTTGTTCTGCTCTTGTTATTTCGAGATGAAAAGGATTCTGTTTTTTGATTATGTTTATTTAAACCTCTAGAATTTTATAGCTCAAGTCGAGATGATTATATCCCAAATGGGCTTTGTCTTGATGTTTGCCATACGGGCTTATTTTTTCATCACTTCGGCGAGAACTTAGTGATAGATTCTCGCCCTCGTGTTGAATGTCGTACTTGAAGGCTTCCAGAGTTTTTTTTTATAACAAAGGGATGTAAACGAGCGTTTCACCTTATAGAAAGTGTTACCACCGCTCATGGACATCCGCAACAGCTGAGGTCACAGTATCGGGTTTTTTCACGTAAAAACATGACATCAAAAAACCCAACAAAAAAGCACTTGCTTAAATCTGGCGATCTTGCGAGCCAGGAAATCGCCAAAACGAAAGATTAGGAGACTGGGAAAAATGGAGATGACACGATTGTTCTGTGTTCATGGACAATGTATTGCACCATGGCTTATTCACTTGTATTCTGTGACTAGTCCACAAATGTTAAAATTTATTTGAAGCTGGTGGTAATTTGCAAAAATGATTTCTTTTGTATTATTTTTTTTTACCTTGTATTTAATGTATATGGTATACAAAATTTCGAGCTTTTGTACTCATTCTCTATATCCTGAGCTTGTTGTGTACATTTTTAAGGCTGAGAGCCATCTGCGCTCACCAGTTGTCTGGTGATCCTGTAAAGGTCAATAGCAGTAGATATTTCAAAGAATAAAACTATATTTTGTTGTCTATGACTATCTCCAATACATGTCTGACAATAGATTTGAGTCTTTATTTGTAACATTTGATCAAATATGACAAATGAAGATATTAACCCTTTGACCAATGAGGCCTTAAGGCGCCAGACACATAGATTTTCTAATGTGTCTAGATTCCCGGCATCAAAGGGTTAAAAAATAAATAGATACTTAATGCTTCGACCTATATCTGCTTATAAAGCTTATGTATGAGAAGAGCTATATGCGGTAGGCATTTGCTCGATCATTAATCAACAATTTTCTAAATTGTTCAAAAGTATATTCTTATTTTTATTAAAGCCTCTTTAGCTATGTCCCCTAGCTTTCTTTGTGCAACAAGGCCTTTGCCTTTCAGTTGGATTTTATGAGTTGATAAATTAGAAAACTATTGCCGAACCAGTGGAACCTTCATTTATCATTCATAAGTGTTGTGTGTTACCTGTAAGGACCTAAACTGAATATACTTTTTAATTTTGATGATGTTATTTTTTGTTTTCAGATGCTGTTAGTAAAGATGCCAGTTATTCAGTAAATAATGCAAATAAAATATGTTTTTTGTCAGTACCTACTATAATAGATATTCAATATAAATATATTTAAATTACATTGTTTTATTTTGTGTGCTTAAATAACAAAGAAAAGCTGTTATTTGTTGGATTGAGCGCAGAATGTATAAGCAAATAAAAACTATCCTCAAGTTAACTATTTGTTTGTTAAAAAAATACGTAAGAAATAAAACACGAAATTCTTTATGGAAATTTATTAGCGGATGTTGCCTTGTTCTTGTATTAGTACTGTATTTATTGCTGCCAATCATATTAAGTTTTCCCTGCCTCATTTTGGTAAAGCTAGTTTTGTATTTCTATTAACGTATATTACATACTCAATATACGATATTCTATGAATCTTAATCACCTAATATTATTTTACTGACTGCTTAGGAAAACTGACACAAGTAAAATAGTGTGCTTATACATAATATCACAAAATTGCACATTGTTCCACACTAAAACTAAAACATGTAAAGATGTGATGATATAATCAACTGTTTAAGTATGTCGCCAAATAAAAAATATTTTTATGTATAAACAAAATGAACATTGTGTTTTATTTGTATCACTTTATTACTAAGCTATAAATTGTTCAATGAAGACATTTTTTGATAGATATTTTGTGAATAATTTCTTCATATCTATAAGAAATTATATATATTTTTATTCATTAAATTCCATACACATATCTTCATGTTACGAGTTAGCTAGTGGGTATATGAATATTTGATACTAGCTAATCACTTGATAACAATATGCAATAGTAATTGTATTTAATGGCATTTCCGCAATAAGGGATAATTTATAAAAAAATATATTTACAATATTAAATTAATAGAGGGAATGAATAATAAAATTATAATATAAGAAATATTAAGCGTAAAAGCCTCTTAATTCAATACTAAATGCATTTAATATTCCTACAATAGTAACTGGGTCATAAGATAAAAGTTTGTTGTAAACTTTACAACTTTAGTGGTTAATGATAGATTTATTTAAATATTAGATATAATAGTTCGAGAGAAAAATTATGACTTAGAGAATCTCTCAATAAAAAAAATACGATATGGAAACATACGCACGACCTGAATAAAGTAGTAAATTTTGCCAGACACTTGAATAGTTTCAAACTAACATCTGTTAAAAAATATGAAATCTGTACGTACTTTTTTGAGACTCAGAAACGTTCCATTTTCTATAGAGATTCTACCAGAAGATTCAAAGTTTTATATATTTTGCTATTATAAAATAAATCTATATTTTTTTAGTTTGTACACAGAGATGCAAAAAATGAAATTAGCGTTTTGATATCAAGCTACAGTATGAAATTGAACTATTATGTTAGAACTCGTCGTGTTTTATGCGGAATCCCTGACTTCGAAGTCCGGAATCTTCTAGACCGTCCAGTAAACTCGCGTCATACTTTTGCAAATGTGGCTTGATATCCCGCAGCAAGCTGACGTAGTCTCTGACCTGAAATTCAAAATTATGTTTAGTCGAAACTTCGTTATATTATGTAAAATAGGTATTTTTTTGTAAATAATTAGATACTCTTGTAGGACTCAGATCGCCGGACAAGCGGCAAACACAGATAGCTCGTAATTTATTCAATGACTTGGATAGATAAGTCAAACTTGCACTTGTTATCTTTTTCTTCAGACCAGACTTCGCAATATGAATGGCGTTTTGTATAGAAAAAATTAAATGATCAATAACTTTAAAATTACTGAAAGTTTCTGCGTCACAAATTCAGGTTATCATTTTCGTCTCCGTCACTAAAATTTAAGCGTATTTCGGAGGCCGTAGCAGCGGAGATACATGTATCCAGCCACCTTGAATTCGGCGTTTCCGCACATTCAGTTTTTGATCGATTTCTCGGAAACCATTATATGTAACGCCGTGAATTAAACGTTATTAGCGTCACAAATTCCGTCACTAAATCTTAGTAAAGGCACCATATTCGAAAACGCTCCCGTTATTGAGATTCATAAGGTGCCAGCCAGAAGTTTTATACGTAAAATCAAGCTGGCTGGACACAGATTTTTGCATTTTTCTACCAAACCGCTGTACGTACCACCAAACTTTTAGCTCGATGCTTGTCACAAATTTATGTGACGCCCGTAGATATGCAAAAAGGTATCAAAATCGCTTCCTGATTATAGATAGATTGAGAGACTAGCGAAAAGTGCAATTTCAAGCTGTCTGGACACGTTCTCGATCGATTATCTATGGTTCTGTAGCGTCACAAATTCTGAAATAAGGGTGTTTGGTCGTCACATAAAATGCTCTATCGACCTACAAAAATTCATCCTAATTTGAAAATTTGTCCAAGCCTAAGCTACATGTTTAAATTAATATCTACACGTTAAAACCCCGGTTTACCTGTATAGCAACGACAGAGCTGAACGTCTGCCGTTGGCTCCTTGGCAAGTAAAGCCTGAGCGATGGGTAAGCGCCGATGTGCTCGTGCGAACACAGCCCTCTCTCCGACACACAGTTCACTGTGCCCACGTTCACCGCATCACGAAGGTACTGCACGAGATATAGTAATACATTGCGAGTTATACAGGCACAATTTTGAATCATTGGACCTATTATTGTAATCATATTATGGAGTTTTTTATGGGAATGTAATACCATATTGACTAATAATTTTTAACTAAAAACTAAAATGTTTTAGAAAATAAATGATAAATAAATAATTATCGCATTGCGTTTAGCACGTATAGCTTATACTTTATTCAACGCTATATTTTTTAAATATAAATTTATTTAATATTTTTATTGATATATGTATTGTTGATTAATCGCAAAGTGTTTTACATGATTTTAAGGTTTACATTTGATTTTTGTATCAATTGATTAACCTCATTTTTCCCAATATGTATTGGGAGATGACTTTGAATCAGTGTAGGTCTTTATTTACAAAAATGCAATGTTTTTGATTTCACTCTGTTTATGTCAATTTAAGTGAAGAGCATAACAATCAGGAAAGAGTCCTAACTTGTGCTCTCATTCAATAATTAGTTAGTCATCATCATCACCTCATTAAACGTCCCACCGAGGGACGAGCCCCGTATAGGTGATTAGGCCTTAGTCGTCACGCGGGCCCAGTGGGATTGGACGACTTCACACACACAACCTTCGAATCTCTTCGCAGGCGTGCATGAAGGTTTCCTTACGATGTTTACCTTCACCGTAAGAGCGTCGGATAACGTACATATATTTTCGAAAATTCGAAAACACATGTCGGTATTTGAACCTCGGCCCTCCTGGTAGGAAGGCGACAGTCCACACCATTGAGCCTCCGACGCTCTATCTATATATATTGATTGATTGTACGAATTTAGTTAGTACAATCAATCAATATATACAGATTTATGTCAGGGAAAATTTGATTACTGACGATCCAGTTTTTCAGTCCATTGGTTTTTTTCACAGGTCTGAAAATTAACGTCATCATCACAGCTGGGCATGGTGACAAAAACAGTACTTTTAATCAACTGCTGGACCCTTGGAAGAAGTTATGGTAATAATAATTAAAACATTCCTTATATGCAAATATCAGTAGCAGTGAAGTAACTTACCATACTTGCGATTGCAAAGTCGGCGTACATCTCGTAGCAACGGTAGCAACGCGGGGAATGGAAATATACCAACCACGGCTTCTTCCACTGGAAAATGTTCATGCATTTGAAAAATGGTCAAGAATGTATTACTAGTAGATAAGTAAAACTGTCTTAAATAAGCGAATTATACAAATATTGTTTATTTTCAAGTTGCCTCAATTTGTAAGTTGTATTTTTTACTTGTTTTAGTTATGTATTGTTTGGGTATGATAAAGCTAGGAAAATTATATATACTAATTATAGATAACTATTTGTTACGAATTGTGTGATTTTTTAATTATTATTTTACCATGCAAGTGATTTTTGATGCCAGCAAATAAGTCACCTGACAAACAGGTTTACCTAGTTCAGGCAAAATGTGAATTTTGCCAACCTATGTGATATTTGAGCTTTTTATTTATATTTATTACTTTTTAATGAAATAAATAATATTTTATTTTGAATATTTGATGCGTCATGAAATAAACGTTAAAATGTTAACTATTATTCTTAGATAAACAATAAACTAACTAGATGCACAATCTTATTCGAATAGTGTCCGCGGCAAAATTTTGCACATCGCGTAAGTTGGGCAAAATTTTGCACATCGCGTAAGTTGGGCAAAATTTTGCACATCGCGTCAGTTGGGCAAAATTTTGCACATCGCGTAAGTTGGGCAAAATTTTGCACATCGCGTAAGTTGTGCAATTTTGCACATCGCGTAAGTTGGGCAAAATTTTGCACATCGCGTCAGTTGGGCAAAATTTTGCACATCGCGTCAGTTGGGCAAAATTTTGCACATCGCGTCAGTTGGGCAAAATTTTGCACATCGCGTCAGTTGGGCAAATTTTCATATATAATCACGCGTCGCTCGCTACATGTCATAGTGACATTGCAGTATGCTTGCTTTTGATTTTGTACCCTTTTAATGGCGACATAAGGTCAAAATTTGAATAATTTCATGTCATAAGTCAACATATAAAATATACGTTGACTTATCTACTATATACAAATAAGTCGGGTTTTCCTTCCTGACGCATAACTATAACTCCAGAACGCACGAATCGATTTCCACGGTTTTGCATTCGTTGGAAAGGTCTCGGGCTCCGTGAGGTTTATAGCAAATAAAATTCAGGAAAATTTTCAAAAGCGGGAAAATCTTTTTCCACATACAGCGACATCTCTGATACATAGCATGTACTACAAACCAATATTTTAAGTAGATGGCATCTTTTGATCACCAAACGAAATGTTACATAAAACGAAGCCATCTGGTGGCGAAACGGAGTTCGCCGGGTTTGCTAGTGCCATATAAAATTGTTCCTAAAATTTTTGGTAACAAAACTGTGGCTAACCACTGGCAGGCTTATATGACGATTTATATTAGAGAAGTCACCTCATATTTATTACATTAAATAAGTCTTTGTTTCCAATACAATCCCGATATGTTTTTACAAAAATAGAATACCTAGAAGGGTTAAGTTCCTCTACAGCAACAGTCTTCATGAAAGTGTTCCAATTGAGTTTCTGTACCGAGTCGTCAATGTAGCCCAGAGCCCACTCCAAGATGTACGGCGCTTCTGAGAGGTGTTGCAGATTCACCCTGTCGAAGAAAACATATTGTAATCCAATTATGTAAAAAGTATAGATTCGTGATATGCTCACAAAACAATTAAAAAAAGTGTTCCGAATGCAGCGACAACACACATTCACATATTTCGAATGAGCGTACATTTACCTAAACAAAAGGCTACAACTGTATTCTCTTTGAGGATCTCTGTATTGTCTTCATTTTTGAGGCACGGGTGACCTTTATATATACATAATATCATTGTTGTAATCAACCTTAATAATACTAAAAACACGACAGTTAAAACCAATATTTTTTATTCAAATAAAAAAAATCTTTATAGCCCAACAAATAGGCCCTTCATTTCCCTATATTTCATTTTTCCTCTTCCTTCTTAACCTTTGAACGCCGACGACAGTTTAAGTTGTCAGCAGCAATAGATTTTATTTTTCTGGATTCCTGGCATTCAATAAGTAAATGTTTGCACCACACTCGTTCATCTTCCAAAGTTGCGAGTGTCTATGGGTATCGATCGATCAAAAATTATATAATGCTGTACAAAACAATTTTTATAAAGATGATATACTGAGTTTTTGCTGGATTCTTCTCAGTAGATAACACATACAGCCTGAACCAGTGGTAGCTTCATTTGAGATTAGTAAGAGTTCTTTATGGACCTAAATTAAATAAAGACATTTTGACCATGT
The DNA here is from genome assembly GCA_019425675.1 of Leucinodes orbonalis. Taxonomy (NCBI): domain Eukaryota; kingdom Metazoa; phylum Arthropoda; class Insecta; order Lepidoptera; family Crambidae; genus Leucinodes; species Leucinodes orbonalis. Next base: position 2,057 of record PQWD01014563.1, on the reverse strand, counting down.
ATCATCAGGCGTGTATCTGTGTGTGTATTTGTTTATTATACTCACGAATAGTGATGTGTTGTAGACAGTGGATGGAGACGAGCCGTTGGCGCTCGAACGTTCTGGCAGAAACCGCGAGAGCCGTCCTTACACGCAAGGACACCAACCCGAACAGCTTCCAGGGGCCGCAACTAGTTATATACATACAAATAATACATAAAAATAAAAATCCATCAAATTCACACAGTGCCATCTAGCCCTAAACTTAGCATTTTTAGCCTGCAATATGGTGACTAAACCACTGATCAACATTCTTTCTAATATATATTTATTTTTACAAATACATATTATACATAGAAAAACAAACAGACATGTCCATGCACAAAATGTTTATACTGCCCGGGTTTCGAACCCGGAACCCTTGCTGTAATAGCTGACGTCTCAGCCATTACACCAAATTGGTCGTCAAATTATACTCATAATCAATATGTATTATCTAGTATGTAAGATTATTTTATTTATGGCATATATACTATATTTTAGTGCTTACGATAAAAATTATAATTTAAATAATATAATTTGCTTTATATAATTATTTCGATAACAAATGATATAATTCTGTACAAAACACACAATTTTTGAAAAGAGTGACTACTGAGTTTGGATTCTTCTCAGTGGAAAACTACCGTCCAAACCAGTGCTTCATTTGACATTCATAAGTGTTCTGTAAGGACCTAAACTGAATAAACACTTTTCATTTCATTTCATGATAGTAATTCATACCTTATCAGCGACTAATCGCCACTCATGCCACAAATCGTCGCACATGCGGCCGCAGTTCGCCGGGAAGTAGGCCACCAGCCAGTTGTGCTGTCGCGATGACGGATCTAAGATTTCTAGTAATCTCTGCTCATCTAGCTCCAGATCTGATGACATTTATAGAATCAACTTAGATAAAAAATAAATACTATACGGGTAGGCCCGTGCCCATCGGTGGGGACGTTTAATGAGCTGATGATGATGATGAAACAATAAACTGACTAGATGAAGAAACACGAAGAAATATCAACCGAAAAATGTCCGAGCCGCTTGAAACTAGATACTATACTAATATTAGGTGGTAGACTCGATACTCAGTCGTCTAGGTAGGTACCACCGCAATGCCAGATATCGTCCCGTGAAACAGGAGTGTTATGCACTTTTGTGTATCGGGATGAGGGCACTGTAGCTAGTGAAATTACCGGGTATAAGAGACCTAACATCTGTTGTCTCGGGTGACGGGCGCAGTGCGGCGTTGATGGAGGATAATTACTGTCTATCAGTTGTTGGTGTCCTTTAATGCCGCTCTGTTATGGTCTGGCGTATCACTTACCATCAGGTGAGCGTCCAGACCGTCCTGTACACTTATAACATTAAAAAACATACGTTGATTATTGTTATATTTATGACATAAAACTATTCATTAAAATTTTGACCTTAACGCGTCATTATGCGACTAATGTTGGGCCACTTTGAGGTCGCGGAAACCGCACGAAAATGTTTTTTCGGGCAAGACAGGTGGGATGGCGTGGCGTTCAGCCTCTTTTGACAAAACTTCATAGGCTGAATACGAATGGACAATTTGAGAGAAAGAAGAAATACATTGAGACTATTGACTAGACTTCGGGAATTGACGAGAGAAAACCAAGTGGCAAAATCGACGGGACGATGGCAATTAAGAATTAAACAGTTTATTATTTCCACCACCATATTTCGTCCTTTCATGGTGACAGGATGTTTTTAAAAATGATAACTTACCATCGTTGTTGATCAGGAGCTGTAAGAACTCTGAGAGGTGATGCTGGTCAATTTTTCCATTGTAGTTGTGCCTGGAGCTGCCTCGTTGAATAACTATGCCCGGTTGACTTTGAACGAGCTCGCGGCATTGCTTATCCGATGCTTGAGTGCACACCATGATGCCAAACTGGGAATAGACAATAAATCCTTAAAGCATTATTTCAAAATATTGTATTAGTCCTCAACCATAAAATAAACATTCTAAAAAAATGGAAAGGGTAAACAATTTAATTAATGTTACT
>PQWD01014562.1:0-10128 GCA_019425675.1 Leucinodes orbonalis | reverse complement strand
CTGTCGGTACAAAAGTGCTACAGTACTCGATAAATAAACTCGCTGAGAATTGTCGTGGGTAGACGCACCGGTAGGGTTGTCGCACGTAGGTTGCCAGATAATATCGTTAGTAAAATAGGTGGCAGACTCGATACTGAGTCGTCTCGGTACCACCGTGCCAGATATCATCCCGTGAAAACAGGAGTGTTATGCACTTTTGTGTTTCGGATGGGGCACTGTAGCTGAAATTACCGGGTATAATAGAATTCAATCTGTGTCTCGGTGTCGGGCGCAGAGCGGCGTTGATGGGTAACAACTGTAATCAGTTGTTGGTCGCAATTAATGCCGCTCTGTCATGGTTGAGCGTATCACATACCATTAGGTGAGCCCTACCTGTACACTTTGTAAATAAAAAACACTTCACTGAGGTTACGATTTAGTATACTTACATTTTACTGAGTTTTTTGACATAGTTTATTTTTAAAAATGGAATGGACGGACCTATCACGTGACAACCCTAATCATTGTACGTAGCGAAGCGCGAAGACGTTTTAGTCGCCATTTATAACAGCAACGCTGTTAATTTGTATGTACCTTCAGTGTTGAACTTCGAAGTTGAGTGATTCTACGATTCAGAGCCCGAATGATTTCATAAAATGATGGATTAAAAAATAATCATTGAAGGGCGCAAAGTAGTTGGCGGAAAATAATGACTACCTACTGTTATTAAATAATTTGCTTCAACACTGCTTCTGTCATGCTCAGGCGTATCATCCGTTCATTATCATCAGCTCACCAAACATCCCCACCGAGGAGTAGAGCCTACCCGTATAGGTGTATAGGCCTTAGTCCACGCGGACCCAGTGTGGGTTAGACGACTTCACGCACAACCTTTGATTTTTTTCGCAGGAGTGCGCAGGTTTCCGTAAGAGCGTCGGATAATGTACATATAATTTCGAAAATTCGAAAACACATTGGTATGTGGCGGGATTTGAACCTCGGCCCTCTCGGTAGGAAGGCAACAGTCCACACCATTGAGCCACCGACGCTCGTCAATTCCCGTTCATTTATTACATATAATACTTATCTACTAGTCACATCTCTCTGGTGGAATGATAAAGATAAATGTGAAAAAGCAAAAGCTAATGCAAGCTGACATACAATATTTACTCGAAACCGTGACTCAGATTGCTAAGACGTTCGCACGTTGACTTAGGATTGAGATGTAAGTTTAGAGGATTACATTTGACATGTTAAACCGTTAAATTATTACGGGTGTTGTACTTTTGGAGGCCCGGAATCAGTGTCGATTAACATTAGTGTGTGTATTTCATTAAGTATATTATTTATCTGATAGATACTGTTACGGCGTTGGCGCAGGCGGTTGCGTTCTCTTTTGCACCCGGTGCACACGGAAGATCAGTGTCGCGGTGCTTACTAAGTACCTCGACATAAAGCTGAGTGGGCACCTTTCAGAGTCCTTACTGTAATTTAGACTAAGAACTTTGTGTGTATTTGGCATTGAATAAATGATTTTATTATTATTATTATTATAATGTTAACATAGATTCTAAATTAATAAACACTGACATAGAAAACACCCAGATCAATACAAAATGACATGTTCATGCCACAAATGTTTGTACTGCCCGGGATAGATCCAGGAATCCTTGTTTATTAGGCGAATATGAAGAAATATTAAGCTATTTTATTTTGGAACAATCGATAGCACTTAAAAAGTGAACAATTTTTGTTATTTTTTTTTAGTATTTGACGTTTATAAATGCGTATTTTAGCCCAAATTTTAGATTTTGACTTAGCGACTAGTTTATTCAATGCAAGGAATTATCGTAATGGTCGATCGATTGAATTATTGATCAAATGAATTCTCTCTGGTCCGTCGTGTCTCGAAACAATTTCACTCCGAGCGATCTAGAAATTACGTCATAAATGTCAGATGATAATTAATTTAATTTATTGCCTTTCATTCCAAGTGTGTAAGTAATTTGATTAAATTAACTCGTCTTTCGTTAATTAGTGACGTAATTTCACTTTTTGATATTGAATTCAGAGAAATTCACAATGACAGTGGCATTTGAATCTTTCCGTTTACATTTAACGCGTACGGCGTTATGACTTGATCTATTTATTTACGAGAGAAAATTGTATTTTTTCAACGTGACGCAACGTACAATATTCCTTTGCGTTTGTTGATTTCGTTCATTGTTTTAATATTGTGTATAAGGTGTTACATAAAGTTTACATTGTAAATGTAGCATGCTTTGTCTTTTAATTTTTTTGGTATCCACTAAATACCAGTGAATTTTGCGAAAGGTCCTAGTGGAGGCTGGTGAGCAATAAAGAGCAAATATGCTTGTAGTAGTAGAAGTAAATAGAGTAAATGCCAGATGCGGCAAGCCACCAGGTGAGCGAACTAACCGACGTTCGCATCTGACATAAAAATATAATATTTCGGCTTGACCGGTGTGGAAGGTGTCACAGAATTTTAGTTTTAACTACACGTCATGTTTACCAAATTAGTGACGGAAACGGTAGCCCAAATCACTCACGCTTCCACTCCTCTCACCTCTCTTCTCTTTTTTTCCTCTCCATTGCTAAGATCAGGTGTGTTACCGCTGTTTCTAAAAACAGTATAACTTTAATGATACGTCAGTATTTTTGTACCAGAAAAGGCAAAGTAGTTTTGAATGAAGGGTAAGCCCTGGTGAACCATTTGCTCGTTCGTCAGTATAAATAGATAACATTTTCATTGATAACTGTCATAACTTATCTACTAATCAGTTTATATAATGCTTTGTCGCACCTGCCACAAAAAAATGGTACTTATATTTATAAGACAAACTAATACCCAACAATAAAAATTATTACCATTTATTTTCTCTTACACATTACCAACGAAATTCTAACGGGATTAACGCAGACTATGTTAAGTGACTGTGATTTTTTTATTTATTACCATTCCCCCTTATTTTTAACATATTCCGGGTTCACAAATGGGCTTTACGCTTTACGCTAATCTTCACTCGTTAAATGTCCCTAAACTCCGAGGGCCGCCTACTAAATAACTTGCATGAAAAACGCCGCGTCATTAAAAAAAAGTAGATCACTGTTTTATATGGGTACAGTATTTCCAACCTTCGTGGTTGACTTCAAGGCTCTTTTTGGTGAAACTTGATCTAATGACTTCGGATTGGAACTGAATAATAATGAAACAACGTTAATGACTCATTATAAATTGACATACGATATTAGCATTCTTAGGTGCTGTCGTATAAGGAAAAATTTATAGGATAAATTATTTAGTACTTCTTAAATAAGCCATAAGTTAAAAATTGTATATTCAAAAGAAACTCAGTAGTTTCATACCATCAAATTTGCAACGAATGTGATCAATTACACATCGGCACATATCACACACATCGGTAAATCAGAACTAACGATATAAAAAATAAAAAAGAAACTATCGAGTTTCGCGCAGGCTCATCTCGAACCTACCTACTTATTCCGTAGCGGTAGAGTCATAAAAATATATTTATAACAATTTACGATACAATAGTATTTGTAAAAGATTTGTTTGCATAAAGATATTTGAGTTTGAGTTTGAGTGGTCACCGTTTCATTTTATACAGTTCCAAAGCATGTTACCGGCATTCCTCCACATCATGGCCGTTCCGTTAACCAATACCTCGGCTCTATTTGAATTGGCCTATGTTAACGACTACGTACCATGCCAACATAGTAGAAGCGATAACGACTTAACGTGCCTTTCGAATCACAAAGAGGCTCGACATATATATTTTTTTTCACCCATATGATAAACCACATTTGTGATGCTTGATTGACTTGGACGATCATCAATCGAACGCTTTATCTACGAGTTAATCTAGTCCTCAATAGAATCAATATTATTTAACTCATAACTGTTGCTTTATCTACTATCTTATTCGTTGTCAAGTTCTCACAGCACAAACATACTTCTCGTTTATTTTTTTGATATTATAAGTGTACAGGATGGTCTGGACGCTCACCTGATGGTAAGTAATACGCCAGACCATGACAGAACGGCATTAAAGGAGACCAACAACTGATAGACAGTTATTATTCCCCATCAATGCCGCACTGCGCCCGTCACCCGAGACAACAGATGTTAGGTCTCTTATACCCGGTAGTTTCACTATCAGATGGTGATGTAACATTATCTGTCGATATTTGTAATCATTAAAAAGTTTGCATATCGCTTCTGTAGAAATTTTTCGAAAATTAATACGTCAGTATTATTTTGATTTCCAACAAAATATTTTTTTATAATACAAAATTCATCAGTTGTCTGATCTATAATTACTATTATTGTACAGTATTATTGTCTAAATTTAAATAAAGATTTATAAAATATGAAATACTATTTTTAACGCATTTTTCTTGCAGTACACCAAATATTCTTTACGGTAAGATTTCATGTAACATAAAAGAGTAATACTGAAAGCTCTAAGAAAGTTTTAGAACCGCTTTAAAAATGTACACTGCTAAGCACTGCTGTAGGCCGTAGTACTATGAAGTGCTACGAGAACGTGCTACGGTTACTCATTTATAATCTACGCGTACTTCAGCGTCGGTGAAGAAAAGGTAAAGAGCAGTGGTGTGCACTCTATATATGCCAATAAGCAATGCATACCCTGTGCGTCTAGACAACCCGAAGATTGGCCCAAATATTCCCACTTATCCGACCATTTTGCCTCTACAGATTTAAAACCATAGGCGATCTGCTATCATCAACAGCACCCGATTTGAAAAAAAATGTAAATTATTTATTGTTTTTGCGATTAGTGTCACTCACTTTGAATACCCTACTCATAATATCTGTACACGCCACTGGTAAAGAGTAGGTACATATTCGATGCTCAAAATTGTTTGAGTGAGTAACAAGGCGACTTATTATATTATACCTATATGTCAATTCAAAATAATGTATATTGAAATCATGTTATTTAAATACCTAAAGATAGAGTATTTGGTAATACTACTCCAATAAATGAGCGTCGGTGGCTCAATGGTGTGGACTGTCACCTTTCTACCAGGAGGCCTGAGGTTCAAATACCGCCCCGTACCAATGTGTTTTTGAATCATCGAAATTATATGTACGTTACCTGACGCTCGTACGGTGAAGGAAAACATCGTGAGGAAACCTTCATGCACGCCTGCGAAGCGATTCGAAGGTTGTGTGTGAAGTCGTCCAATCCGCACTGGGCCCGCGTGGACGACTAAGGCCTAATCACCCTATACGGGTAGGCTCGTGCCCCTCGGTGGGGACGTTTAATGAGCTGATGATGATGACTCCAACAAAAGTGGTTGCCTAGGTTGATAAAAATCTTACTTTTCATCTGCTAAGACGTGACTTTCATACAGGTGAATTACCTGAAATCAAATAAATACATTGTTCTGAATAACCACGACTTGTACTATTTAATAATATAATTCATTAATAAATATCCAATGACTTTTAGACAGCGCTATTCAGCCCCAAATTTCTAACTTATTTTATATACTAACTTGACATTATATTACTTAGTTTCACTTATTATATTATTATTGTATTTTTTTTTTAGTTGACATTATGACCTCTCATGTACTTAAATGACATTCTCACATTATTAATGATTATTGTTTAAATTTCGTACTGCATTTAATATTAATGAATTTTTACATAGTTTAATTAAGAATAACATTAATTAATGGCATGACGACGAAACATTTGCACATCGATAGATCGATAAAACATGTATGTTCGCCAATTAGTTCACAAGACCTGAAAAATGTATTGACCATGTTTTTATGCAAATAAATGTTTTATTATTATTATTAACTAAATATTACCCTATAATATGGGTTATATATACTCATTTACTTAAAGAACGGATAAACATACTTATATATTTTTTTATAAATACATACCATTATATTTTACATTGAAACCAATACAAACTTTTATACTGCCCGGGTATCGAACCCGGAACCCTTGGTGTAGTAGCCGACGTCTCAACCATTACACCACTAATCTAAATTAGGCCTTCGTAGTGGGTTACTACTTACGGCCCAAATTTTAAATTTTAAAAGACAATAATGCGTCTTGGTGTTGCAAATGACCATAAGCGACAGTAATCATATTTCATCAGATGATCTGTCAGTTCGTTTGTTTCTTTTCACTTTATTTATATATGATTAATAATTGTAAAAAATAGAGCCTTGGTGGCTCAATGGTGTAGATTGTTGCCCTCCTACCGGGAGGCCTGAGGTTCAAATCCCGCCCCGTACCAATGTGTTTTGTACCCGACGCTCTTACGGTGAAGGAACACATCGTGAGGAAACCTTCATGCACGCCTACGAAGAGATTCGAAGGTTGTGTGTGAAGTCATCCAATCCGCACTGGGCCCGCGTGAACGACAAAGGCCTATCTCACCCTATACGGGTAGGCTTGTACCCCTCGGTGGGGACGTTTAATGAGCTGATGATGATGAATAATTGTAAAAGGATCCATTTTTCAATATCTTCATCAACATATCGCTAGTATTTTGCCTTTTTTCTAAGGCCCATAAACTGCTACGAGTATATTACGTACGTTGGTAGCTACTTACCATCAGATAATTTTCTGCTTGGTTGCCAACATGTAAAATAAAAAATAAATATCCATGACATGGCCTATTTTAACGAAACTGTTTTGGAAACATGAACGCCGATGACTAGTAAAATTTTATGACTATGTCAAAGTAACGATGCACAAAAGTTTTATCCAAGGGTTTTTTATACTAAAATGGAGACAATGATAACCAAGCTATTTTCGGAATTGCTGCTTAGTTTTTGTATTCAAAGTTTGTGCGTGAAGTCGGCCAATCTGCACTGGGCCCACGAGACGACTACGGCCTATACACCCTTTACGGGTATCATTTTATATATTATACCATAATTAAAACTGCATTCACTCCTGTTATAGGTGACACTTTCCATACGATCAGATAGACTTCTTGCTTGGTTTCAACTTACCTAGTATAAAACAAAGTCTTTTTCTCTGTCCCTATATCCCTGTGAACGCTTAAATTTTAAAACTACGCAACTGATTAAATAGTGAAGAAATACTAATTTTTTTGAGGTTTCTAATGTGATGTCGCAATTACATATTTTTTTTCGCATACATTGCAAACGCAGGCTGAACTCTACGAGATTTCTCAAAATTATGTTGCTATAAACAACACTCACGATTTTTCTATAGTGTATTTAATATTATCATTGTACCATGCAAAATCGGGGCGGGTGGCTAGTATTTCATAAAAAAAATCAATGGTTCTCAGCGTCAAAATCGCGACGTGTTTTAATGTTTTTTGCTTTCATGCGAGTCGTATTATGCATTGTGCGAGTGAAGTGAACGTGCTCAAATACATACATCCCGCTGAGTCTCCTGTTTTTGCTTATGGAGCTTGCAGATAAGCAGATGACTTGTTTGGCGAGACTGAGATTTTGTTTATAGCACTTTAAGAGGCAAAGTTTGATGCGTGTATTTATGTAGTGTTTGAAAATAAATGGGTGTCTTCATCATCATCAGCTCATTAAACGTCCCCACCGAGGGGCACGAGCCTACCCGTATACGGTGATTAGGCCTTAGTCGTCCACGCGGCCCAGTGCGGATTGGACGACTTCACACACAACCTTCGAATCTCTTCGCAGGCGTGCATGAAGGTTTCCTCACGATGTTTTCCTTCACCGTAAGAGCGTCGGATAACGTACATATATTTTCGAAAATTCGAAATAACATTGGTACGTGTCGGGATTTGAACCTCAGTCCTCCTGGTAGGAAGGCGACAGTTCACACCATTGAGCCACCGACGCTCTTAGCCACCGACGCTCTTAATGGGTGTCTTAAACATATTATTTTATGCACATTTGAAGTGAAAATTGAAATTAATTTGCATCTAAAAATTTTGTCTGTCAAAGTTCAAGTAAAATCGTTTTTAAACTAATGTCACTAATACTGCAAAACACATTTTGGTACGATCAAAATATGCAGACAGTTTTGTGCATTCATTATTAACAAATAAACATTAAAAAATACAGATTATGGTGATACTATATTTTTGCCCTAGTATATATTAACCTCACTCTACTTAATACTTTTTCCGTAATACACCCATACATATTATGTTAACTTCATTTTTAGCTGTAATATTATATTTTGTGTACTACATCGAAATGTAAAGTTTGAATAAATTCACAAAAAATAAATTTGATATTTCAAAATTTGGCGGCATGTATTATTTTTACTAAGAAGTTTTATTATGTCACTTCGTCCTATTCTTTTAATTTCATATTTTATAATTATTTTGTTTTGAATCTTACGTGACTAATACACCCTGGTACAATTAGAAATATACGCTACTAAATCTACCACGATAATTTCCAAAACACCTTTGCCCACCACAGTAATATTAGTTCCGGCTCAAAAACGCCTAACGAGGTAAGCCTTACTCTGAAGTCCCTATATCAAAGTAAATCACCGGCACCATTACTCATTACAACCCACGTCGAAGAGATGTTACCATGATAAGAGTCAAAATGAGTACAAATATAGTACTTTTGCTAATACAATGCCAGAAACCTTTTATTTCCCTCATTTCCGTCGTATATCTTAGTGGTATGGACTCTAATTTCCGCTGCGTAAGTAGTTTTTATACCGTGAAGATTACGTCCAATTTAGTTATAAGTTAAAATATTGAATTATTTTTGGGTAAAGGGTGGTGGAAAAATTAGTAATTTTAATAAGCAATCTCCTATATTTTTATCAATAACTTAATATGATAAAAATGTGAATAAAATTTGCTTAATATAATTATTTTGATAACAAATTATTATTCTGTACAAACCATTTTTATTTGAAAAGAGTGACTCCTGAAGTTCTTGCTGGATTCTTCTCAGAAGAAACTACCGTCCGAACTAGTAGTGGTAACTTCATTTGACATTCTTACGTGTTCTGTAAGGACCTAAACTTTATAAAGATGGATATGGGATATGGTTTATTTTTATAATGCAACTTGAGAATAATAAACTGACCTTCAGGAGTTCTTGTTACAAAATGCCTAATTCGCACTAAGTCGTTGTCCTTGATGGTTTATTTGAATTAATTCTTGGTTTGGATGGTTTTAAAATATTATAATTTTCAAGTAATTTATGAACTTATATGAACGTTAATCCGATGCTCTTACATTAAGGAAAACATCGTGAGGGAACCTGCGATGTGATTTAAATGTCGTGCGTGAAGTCGGCCAATTCGCACAGGGCCCACGTGGATAATTAAGGCCTATATACGGGTAGACTCGTCCACTCGTAGGGACGTTGAATGAGCTGATGATTATGGTGTTCCTACGATATCCAATTCCCAGTATCCTCGTCCAGTCCCAGGAAAGCCTTTGCCCAGTTTTATTGCCAATATTCAATATCAAAACACCAACCGCCCTACGTCGTAAACATAGAAATATTCCATCAAATACCACGCGGCCTTCAACCTCGGACTATTAATATCAAACCTGCGTTATTGCTTGGACAAAATAAAAAAACCGATCGCTGCCAAATAAAAAGCGACTTTATGTCATACATCGAAGCAATGTATCGGATATTTTTCCTATTTATTATGTCGTCAATATGAAATGGAATGCATGCCTTTATTTTTATGACAGCACCGTTCACATTATTTTATGGACGCCCCCGTGTACCATAAATTTGGTCCGTATACATTGATTTGTTAGGACAACAAGCCGTTTTGTCTTCTTTATAGGCGGTATGTAATATTTTCGGTGCCGTCTATCTACATTTGTATGCCATAAATTTTCGATTGCCTGTTGAGTTTCATTTTGGAATATCGCTGTGAAACTTAATAATTAAGTATACGATGTTTTCTAGCACTATAAAGATGCGATGTGGTTTTTGCAAGTTTTTAGGTTATTTTTAAGGTTCCGTAGCCAAATGGTAAAAAACGAAACCCTTATAGATTCGTCAAGTCTGTCTGTCTGTCGTCCGTATGTCACACCTTTTTCCTCCGAAACATAAACACTACACTATTCAACTTTATGAACTTTATGAGATATGTAT
>PQWD01014560.1:0-26643 GCA_019425675.1 Leucinodes orbonalis | reverse complement strand
TGGTCCATCGGGCTGGAGGCCGTCCTAACGTACGCTTTGCCTAAGAGCGGATTGAAAGGAATGAATTATTTTTAATACTGCCAAAATGGTCTGTTCAAATATTTTCTAACCATTAAAGAATGTTAATTTAATGCGGTTGTAATGTACTCGTATAGTATGTACGTAAAAGCAATTTTTTTGGCGATACGAATCATTTGTAACCAAAAAATCATGTACAAATAAAATAGGATAAAATATCTTTGGCTTAAAGCCCCTACGTAACGCAGCGAAGTGTTCTGTAAAACACATTTTTTCTGTCAGCGTCCATTACGAACGGAAGACGTTATGGCAACAACAAAATGGCGTCCAATCCATCATGGCGGCTCAAATCGCACAACATCAAAACAGTTTTTGTTGGGCGCGTACGCTCCGCCGCGCGCGGGACCTTTGTCTTGGGCTAACGTGCGAGAATGACATGAGGGTTGGCAACATCGCCTTTTTAAAATCACCAATTAAAAAAATATAAATATACATAAAATCATAAAAATAAATTATGATAAAAAATCCTCTGATATTCGCACAGTGCCATCTCACCTACATTTAAGCAAGGAGCTATGATAAGCGACTAATGTTTATTTAAAGTACGGAATGGGTCTCGAGTGGATTCTACGTTGGGTAAAGAAGCGTACGCCGTCCAACCAGATGGATCAATTACGTGGTTAAAGTGGCGGGTAGCAAATCCAAGTCTACCAGACCAATGTTACCGCTCGATAGTCGACTATCGATATTCTATCGATAGTTGGGCAAAAGCAATAGTATCGGCTTATCGATAGTATAGATGATTGAGGTCAACTATTGATAGTCCAACTATTGATAGTTCGGCAACACAATACCAGACCATTATATCAACATCCTTATAGGCAAAACCTACCGCCACATGAATAAAAAAAATTTTTTTTACGTCGGCAACCCTGAAGTAAGGATAACGAAAGTGTTGTACGGATGTGATTGTTTCCAGAGGCGTCGATATATCTGACGGATGTTCCGCGCGGATGAGTGCCCTCCCCGCGTCTCCTTGTCGGATATTGTTTGCCTCATATTGCATACAGTGCTCGTTTCACCGTTATGGATTCCCTACTTTCGACATATCTTCTAGGGCAGAGATTTCCAAAGTGTTTCAAGCGCGATTTAATATTGTCTGTAACACGTTTGAAACACTTTGAAAATCTCAGTCCCAGAAAATATGTCGAATGTAGGGGATCCATAAAACGATCACTGTATACAATATATTCTGTCAATATGAAAAATTCAATTATGTCGATTAAGTTCAATTTTAAAATGGTTTATTTAATAAATAGTTTGAGAAAACTATCTAGTGATGTACATGTATAAAGTAATGTTTATGTAAATATATATTTGTTTACATAATATATTTATTTAAAGGAATACTCCTCAAATTTTACATTACATTAAACCAAATATAAATGTACGCATTAAATCGCGTAAATGTTCATGTGACCACAAAAACTGCAAATTTGGGAGGTTAAAAAAACATTTATCCTTCCTTAACTTTAACCTCTTCGCTTACACTCGCGTAATTTAATTGTGAGCGAAGAGGTTGTGAAACCTGACTTAAAGGTTCAATAATATCCTGAAAAACTTTTAGGAAATTATTCAAAGTTTGTTCAACCGAGGTTGCATAATATCTATGTCATAAGACAAGTTAGAAAGTCGATTATATAGGTGTGTTACGATATCCTGTTACAGTTGACTTTTTCGATATTCGGTTAAATTTCGTCTAAACTAGCTGTCAAATGATTAGCGCGATAAGAAATTGACTAAAAAGTTGTATTTCTGTCCAAGTGTAGTTAGGTTATAGCTGTCAAAAAGCGCGGCGCTCAGCCCGCTGGTCATTACGACGAATACTAATTAAATTTGGAAATTCAACGTCCATATTTGGATAGCACGGCTGTATAGAGCCTGTTCTCGCCCGATCGGCGTCGCATTCAACACAGCCAAATTTACAGCGGCCGCTTCCTACGGCGGCCATGATTGAAATCGGCCATTGTTCGCCGGGACATATTTCATGTACGGTGCGCAACTCGCGATAATTGCGCGCCACGCTAAGATAAATACATAAATACCGACAGTATTGGATGTCTGACCGCTGTGGTTTGGACGGAACTTTGTATAGTTACGTTCGATTCTATAACAACGTTGTGAATAGGTGATCTTCAGAATAGAAGTGAATTTCCGGTGATTTTCAATTTTGAGTGCTTTTTATTAAGCCTTAATTAAATATATGGACTAAACTTTGATTTATACTACTCCATATTTCGCATCAGGCTACTACTACTCATTAAACGTCCCCACCGAGGGGCACGAGCCTACCCGTATAGGAATGATTAGGCCTAAGTCGTCCACGCGGGCCCAGAGTGAATTGAACGACTTCACATAACCTTTGAATCTCTTCGCAGGCATGCGCGAAGGTTTCCTCACGATGTTTTTCTTCATCTTAAGAGCGTCGGGTAACGTACATATAATTACGAAAATTCGAAAACACATTGGTACGTGGCGGGATTTGAACCTCAACCCTCTCGGTAAGGGGGCAACAGTCCACACCACTGAGATACTTGATACTTAAACGAAAAGTAATTTTAACTAGGTACTCAATACTTTGATACTGTTGTTGGCCGCAGATGGCCTTTACAGCTACACCGGGCAATTGGTGAGCGCAGATGGCTCTTAGCCTTAAAAATTTACACAACGAGCCTAAGGGCGACCCAGAGTGGGACCCGAACCTCGGCTTAGGGCGTTATGACATTTTCAAAGATGCGTACTACTATTAAATATACATGATCTTAGGAATTAATTTCAATACGGAATATCAGTATGTCTTAAATTGGAGCGTGCTTCCTGCCTATTAAGACGCATCCTCCGAAAGTCAGCAACAGTCATTAAGGGAAAGCTTAAAGCCTCCATCCCACGTTTACGACTGGAATTTTCTTTATGGCGAAACTTGCGAGCGCTCAATGCCCCACTTGAATTTTTTTAATAAAATCACACAATTAAATCCCCGGCTTTGCTCTATGGCTAATTAATTTTCTTAGTCCTGGATTTTTTGTCGTTTAAGTGTCCCCCTAAGTGTTGTCAAGAAGGGGTTGGGTACAAAATTCTAATAGCACAAAGTTTACCCTCGTGGTCTAGTGAGAGAATAAGCAAAGTGTATATTTACTTTTACAGATAGCGCTATGTAAATGACTGGATGAACTTTTTTGTGTGTATTTATGAAATGTGCTTCATTTAAACATAAATACTATACAGATAAAGTCGACGATAGACTTCAATTAGGAGTATGTGTATGATAATAAATAGTTAATTATACATTGGATATTATATCCAATGACATTCACAAAACATGGATAAATATACTTATATACCTTTCATTGTAAATGCATATGTATCATAGATAGAAACACCTATACCAGATATGTCTATGCACACAAATAGTTGCACGGGATCGAACCCGGAACCCGTGGTGTAGTAGCCGACATCTCAACCATTACACCAAATGGCTTGTCAAATATGACCTTTGATTATTTCAATTTTACAAAGCGAATTGTGTTCGAATTACCAACTACCAAATCGCTAAATCGCGCACCAACCTTGGCGGCTGCGTGCGAAATGTCGATCGTGACTTTGTAAAACCTTGTAAGGATTTACGAAACGCTGAGCTTGTAATGTGTGTGAAATATGGCACGGTTGTGTTGTACCAGTTCTATATAAATTCGACCTCGGCCTTCTTATCGTTTAGATTTACTGACGACAAGACTTCGATCGGAAGAACGTCGGTAGGTCATTGGTGGCTTTTCGATCTACAGAGTGCAGCTTTTAACCCCGCCACCTACCACTGAATTTCGGATTTTCAAAATTATATGTACGTTATCCGATGCTCTTATGGCGAAGGAAAACATCATGAGGAAACCTGCACATGCCTGCGAAGATATTCAAAGATTGTGCGTGAAGTCGTTGAATTCTCGGCTGCGGGGACGACTAAGGTTTATACACCCTATAAGAGCGGCTCGTGCCCCTTGGTGGGACGTTTATTCCCAATCCTTACAGCGTCTCACTCCGTCATATTCCTCCCTCGTCCGAGGGACGGCACTAAGTCGAGTTCGAGCCCTAGTGGGACCCTTAGTGGCCGTCCTTCTTCTCCTACTTCGATAGGTATCCGTAAGCGGTGTCGTGCCGCGACCGGAGCCAATCATCGGCTGAGCTAGGCTCGCCATTTTCATCCGGTGACGTCGTTAAGGCCATCTGCAGCCAACAACAAAATCATTTCGAAAAAAAAAAAAAGGTGGGGACGTATGGTGAGCTTATAATGAGACTAGCAAATAAAGAAATATTCTAGACTTACATTTATTAGATTAAGGTTTACTAAGATTCTATGTCCTATGTATGGGGGAGAATTATGTCTGCGATAGGAAGACTCCAGGTACGTACCCCGCAGTGCCAGACATCATCCCGTCAAATAAAAGTGTTACACTTTAGTGTCTCGGGATAAGGACACTGTAGCTAGTAAAATTACCTGGTATAAAAGACCCAACATCTGTAGTATCGGGTGACGGGCGCAGTGCGGCATTAATGGAGAATAATAAATTAAATAATTAATGAAGAATATTTTTTTGAGCGTCGGTGGCTCAATGGTGTGGACTGTCGCCTTCCTACCGGGAGGGCTGAGGTTCAAATCCCGCCACGTACCAATGTGCTTTTGAATTTTCGAAAATATATGTACGTTATCCGACGCTCTTACGGTGAAGGAAAACATCGTGAGGAAACCTTCATGCACGCCTGCGAAGAGATACGAAGGTTGTGTATGAAGTCGTCCAATCCGCACTGGCCCGCGTGGACGACTAAGGGCTAATCACCCTATACGGGTAGGCTCGTGCCCCTCGGTGTGGACGTTTAATGAGCTGATGATGATGATGATGAATAACTTGTTATCAGTCAATAGTCTCCATGAGGTGAGTGTCCTGACCATCCTGTACAATTTGTAACATAAAAATACCTAACATCCATCGTCTCGGTTGTCGAGGTCTTCCCCATATCCATGCTACTCGTATGTGGGAAGGCCTGTGCATTAGAGTTAAACGGTATAGGCTGGATAATTCATTGATTTCATGTTACACATTATTACTGGCTTGTAATAGAACTTACCATACTTTTATTCTTTGAGTCTTGCAATACCAAAGAAAAATATACCAAACTCCGAAAGTCGCCTTCCGTCATTTCAAAGGTGATATGACTTTATATACTTTTTATATCATACGTTTTAGGAGCAATTACGGATCCTTATAATACCATGCAATTAGGTTTTCCCTTCAACACCGGACAAAAGGGTGTTGCTATGGGTTTACGTTTAACAGATTGTGTGATCTAAAAATACATATTCTCCAATATTCTAGGAAGTCGGGTTGGAAAATACTCTATTTGCGGCTTCTTTTTCGTTCAATATGATAAGAAAATGTAAAAAGAAATTTCTTTGGGCTCTAATTCGCCTTTTACTTGTGGGATCGTTAAATGAACACGTTCGTATCAATTCCAAGTACCTACCAATTTTAGCTTCAATTTCAATTTGTTTAATTTTATTCAATTTGAGACCAGGGATTAAAGGGAATATTATTTGATGACTTATAAAATATTAAGACAAAAAGCTCAATTTATTGCGACAATGTAGGCAAATCTTAATAAACACAATAAAAGACGTTGCTCAAGCACCTAAGTGAAGAGCGTATTCCAAGACGTTACTTCATAAAGTAAGCTAAAGAGTATTTATGAGATGCTCTGCTACGCCTTATGCCCAGTAAATGTTAACTATCAGGCCGGCGATAAATTCCATTGCTACATTAGTGAAACAAAAAAAACTCTCACGGCGGCCATTTTGTTTTCCCGCTCTCTGCGTTAATAGCCGGCCTCTTAGCGGGGCCTCCAAAAAACAATCGTTACTCGCCGAAAATGCTCTCAGCGCTACGTAGATATTGATGTTGGGGCCAGAGGTTCCGACCTTGTAACGGGACTCGGGAGACGCGGACTCGCCCAGCTTCATTACGGCCTTGATTAATACCAACCACTGGATTACCTCTTGCCGGGGAAGCCGGTACCATTAAAAATTGGGTGGTAATTTTGTGGTTGGATTCCTTATTAGATTCGTGTTTTCAGGGTTTACTTGAGGTCAAGTGTTAACGGCGGTTCGATTTTGATTTTTAAATCAGCAGTATTTGGCTTAATTTTGCACACTACTTGTTGATGATGACATTATTCACAAAATATGTAGCAAACAGAGTACTTTTCATTATATTTAATTTTGAGATAGTGAAGGTAATGTATAGTCACACTGGTATTTATAGAAAAACATAAGTCAAAATTGCTAACAGATGCCTCACTGAAATATCTTGAAAATTATTAACATTTTAAGAGGCAGCAATATACAGAGGGGCACGAGCCTACCCGTGTAGGGTGTATAGGCCTTAGTAGCGGGCGGCTTAAGAGCGGATTGGCCAACTTCTTTGAATTACTTCGTAGGCGTGCGCAGGTTTCGTCACGTTTTCCTTCACCGTAAGAGCGTCGGATAAATGTACATATAATTTTAGATATAATTTTAAATTCGAAAACTTATTATGTGGCGTGATTAAAACCTGCCCCCACCAGATCGGAAGGCAACAATCCACACCAATGAGCCACCGTCGCTCTGGTGATTATTATTAATTATTTATGAACCAAAAGAGCTGAAACCTCAAAAGAAATATCTTTTAAAAAATAAACAGCCATCTTAAACATCTATTCGACGATAACGAACAATCAAGGCACGTCAGCTGAACTTAATTCCAACAACGTTGCTTGCTGTTCAATTTATTATTTCCCAGCTTGTCGGTTCTCCGGTGGAAAAACGCGAGCAGCCTGAAAAATAGCGGACGACTCGAGCGAGCTTTGATTAAATATATACGCTATAAGCTCAGCTGTCTTTGTTATTATGGATTTACTGAATGCTTCGCTAAGCTTCTTCTCTTGAACATTTATTTCATAAAGTAATTAGCGAGTAGAAGAGTAAGCTCAAATTAAAAAATGCTTTACTGAAATAAATATTTAAAATAAAGCTCTTTTATGGTGAACACATAAATCCTTCACCGGCTTATAAATTTGGAACTCTTTCATAAAGTCAACGCGATGTCCAATACGCTCACCTGTTGGTGAGTGATACCCTTGTCCATAACAAAGCAGTATTAAAAGAAATTAGACTAAGGCCTATACACCCTTCACGAGTAGGCTCATACTCCTTAGTGGGGACTTATAATGAGCTGATGCTGATGAGTTCATAATAACATTTAACTGAATAATATTGTTGTCGATTTGAGAGCTAACCATCACCGAAACATCAAACTATCAACAAACTAAATCCAACCAAAAATATCAACTAATTACACTTAAACACTCACTATAGCAAACACCAACAGAGATAATGCTTAATAAATTCCAGGGACCGCGAGATTTACAATTTCCTCATCGAGAATGAATATGAGGGTACTGGGGGGGAGATGTGAAGGCGGACAAGGGGGAAACTGTTTCCGCGCTAATCGGAAAACTTGCTGATTCTGTCAGAGGTACTTTATAACTGCCGGTGGCATTATGATATGGGAGCGATTCCGTAATAGTTTCACTTGCGAGGGTGATAATGGATAGGCTGATACCAATTCGGCGTGTGAACGTTATCTATGTAATAAACAAGTTGTTTACGAGTAAAATCATTTATTCCAAACTAGCTGTTCCCCGCGGTATTACCCGCGTTATAAGATTATATGCTCCACACAGATTTCCCAACACAAGAGATGGGGCGAGCCGCGTTTAAAGTGCGACAAATGTAAGCTCAACGAGCATACACTGGCTGCCAGTTTACGCTCTGTGAGACGAGTCAAGACGCACGAATATTAGAAGAAATTACCGTTTTTTTTCCAAAATGCCATCCTGTGCAATTGTAACATGCCATCATCGCAATGAATTAGTAAATTTACCAACTAATATAATAACTTTTCACAGGTAAGAACCGAAAAGAAATTGCGACACTGGGACTGCCTATAAACTTGGCGGTTCGTCCAGTCTAATTGTATATTCGGATGTCTGTGATGCTCCCGCAGTAAAATAACCTAAAAGAGCGCAACGCAAGCGACGCGTGTGCAAAACGTTGCTTTACTTTTCAAAGATAAAAAGTACTGTCTAAAATGAAAGTACCCTATGTTTTGCCTTATTACATCAACTACCTGCCAAAAAGTCCCGTCGAAATCCATCCAGCTGTTTCAGAGATTACCCGGAAAACAAACAGACAGACGTCCGTCTGTCTGTTTGACATCAATTTTAAAAATATTTTTTTGTCACGCGTCAGTATATATATGTTCATATGCATGAAGAAAAAAAATGTTTTTTCAATATAACAAACAGACACTTATTTTATGTAATAGATACAAGCATCAGTGGGTAATTTTAGTGGAGGAGCACATAGAACCGATAGTTGTTGGGGCGCAAAGGTTCTTGAGGGGAGTCCTCGTAACGGAAAAAAAGCCTGCCGAACCCTTCACCAGTTAGACCGATGACCTGATTAAGGTGGTGGGTAGCAGATGGTTTTTAACTGCTAGGGATCGCATATTACCGTGTGAGACGCCTTTGATCAGCAGTGGACGTATTTGGCTGGAAATAAACTAAAATTAAGAGATTTGCTGGTATTTATTAATTAAAGTTCCCGCTGAGGCGTCTAAGGCCAGGCTGATGTGGTGGAATGAATGATTCCCGAACTCGTCGAAACACCCCGTTTGGCTGAAGAGCTGACTCCGGGCGGTGATCTTCCCTGGGCGGTCTGGAAAACTATGAATTGACTGCGGGTGGGTGTTGGCCGATGCCCTTAGAACCGGGTAAGATAGGGATATTCCAGAAGCAGTCTGTGCGACTGTGATACCCCTCAGACAATGGAATATTTACTGTCTTGCCCGAACTGTCCATCTTCGTGCGGTTTCCGGGACCTCTGGATGGCAAATGAAAGGGCGATTAAACTGGCCCAATATTGGTCGCGTTACTATATATAACTTGTGAATCCATATCGACCCGATAAGAAGAAGAAGAGGAATTAAAGTTCTGACGACCCATGTGATGTAATGGTTGAGACGTCGGCTATCGCACCAAGGCTTCCGAAGTTAAAACCAAAGCACCTAGAAAAAGGCCAAGTTCAAAAGGCACACTGGGATTCCGAAAACGGGATCGTACATGGAAACTTAGTAGTATCTTATCTCAAAAACATTACATCAAACTGCACCACAAACTAATAACCAATAATATGAAACCATCACCAATGTTTAACTCTACAAATTATTTAAGGACAATCCACATTCTCGCATACAATCGGTGCTAACCGCTTATTCCGTTGTTGTATATTAATATGAAATTAACATTTGAGCTAATTGCCGCGTAAATTATACGTAGTCGCGTCAAAATGGCGTGTCTGCATCGCGTGCATTTTGTATACGCTGTCTTTGAAATTAATAGCTTCACTTTGATGTGCCAGACTATTTGCCTATAAGTCTGGTTTGAGCGAATCTGATTCTTATTTACCAAGAAGTAAGGACTGCGATGTTGAATGTATAAGACAAACAATTTCGGTTTTTGGGCCTACGAATATTATTTATGGTGGAAGTTTGATGGCTTTGAGGGTGGACAGCGAACAGTCACGTACGCAATGAAAGTGCTCGTACAAATTTGTATGGTAATTAGAGTTTTCGTTTAAGCAGTAAGGAATGTAAGGTATGTTTGTAAGGTTGTGAGTTTTAGTTCTTACCTAAAACCGCATGGTAAGTTTATGCTTAGTTTATAAAAGTTAAGTTGAAAATAAGTTCAGAAGTTTCTAAATTTTTTATTAATAACTAGATGTTGGCCCACGGTGTTTCCCGCGGTATAATATATACTCCCGTAGTAAGCATAACCTCAAATCGCTCCGTTAAGTCACGTTAAAGCGCGCAGTTCGTGCGTCAAACCACGGCAAAGTACTAGTACTTCTAAATTTTCATGTCAATACGTACTAACGTCATGGCGTAGAAGCAATAGTTAATTTGACCGTTTGACGACCCATGTGGTGTAATGGGTGAAAAGTCTATTATATATTATCATACCAAGGGTTCCGGGTTCAATCTCCGGGCAGTACAAACATTTGTGTCCATGAACATATCTGTTTGTATTGGTCTGGGTGTTTCTATGTACAATATGTATTTGTATTTATTGACAAAAGAAAAGTTGTGTATCCGTTGTTTAGTAACCATATTATAGCCTAATTATATCCCATTACCACTGAAAGCATACAGAGCTTCGAAAACTGGGGCCGAGCTTACGTTTTACATTAAGTTAATCCGTTGTTTACAGGCTCAATGCTTAGTTTGGGGCTAGACGGCGCTGTGTGAATGTCGGTAGATATTATTTATTTATAGAATTCCCTACATCAGGGACATATTTTATCTCGTTGAATAATAATATTCGTTTGATTCGGTCCAGCCGTTCGACATAGTGCTGGGTGGACATTGATTGATGGCTGGTGTCCAATCGACTTCGGGCCCGACTTTATGGATCGTTCCTTAAACGTTTACTTAAGATGTGTACACATAAATATACATTTCTTACATACGAATACGTCTATATGTTATATGCAATGATATTCTGTATATATAACAGTAGATACGCCACCGTGGCTCAAAAACGAACCGCTAAAGGGAATACAGTTTGTAGGCTTTTGTTTAAGTAAATGTACGCTCATTCGAAATATGTGTATGTGTGCTGTCGCTGCATTCGGAACACTTTTTTCGATTGTTTTGTGAGCATATCACGAATCAATACTTTTTACATCATTGGTTATATGTCACTTTGTTTCGGGTGTCGGTCGCAGTGCGGCATTGATGGAGAATAATAACTGTTTATCAGTTATCAGTGTAAGTCAGGCGTATCACTTACCATCGCGGTGAGCGTCCTATACACTTTGTTACATAAAAAAAGGAAATCTGATCACTTTTCATTTTGCCCTTGTATTGCAATGTAACGTTTTGCCAGACAACTTCCCAGTATCAGTTGTTTAGTTACCTAACCATAAACTATTTTACATTGATTTATTATTTATTTTATAACTATCCCAGAATACACAATATAACCTATCAACGGATCCGTAAACAAACGAAAAAGCTATTAGAAGGTCAAAGTAAACACACAAATAGGCTTTTAGCGAAAGCTTGTTTTTTTCAGCCAAATCTCCATCTATGGACACAACGTTCTTTTTTTTCCATTACCTGAAAGCATACGGAGCTTAAAAAAGCTGGGGCCGAGTCTACGCCCCAGGGGAACCCCCAACAGGAAGTGACGCACCGGAAGCTGCGCAGCCTGGAAGTGCTAACCCTTTGCCCTTTTGTTCATGGCAGGTTTTCTTGTTGTAAGGCCGTGGGCACACTGGGTTCTGAGACAACTTAGTGTCTCGAGTGTGTGGTTCTCGTGGTGGTGGTACTCGGCGTAATACATATATTTAGATAGGGAAATGGTTTTTTAATCATGTTTTTTTTATCACTATGGCAACTTGAAATACACGATTATGGTAATTGAAGGAGTTTGTTAGTGCGAATGAAGGAAAATTAACAAATGGTAACATTATTAAATAAAATATGTATATCTAATTTTTGTATAAACATGTAACACGCATAAGGACAGAGAGGTCGGAAAGTTACTTCTACTAAGAAGAGTACGTATAACGGACTTTATATTATTTTCTGTAGTAAATGTTAATCTGGTTAAGTAAACGAGAGACTGTACACGTAATAATACGAGTATATATAATAATTAATAATGTTAAGTATTAACTATTGATAATAGATAATATCCACAGACAGACAGACTGACACGATACCTCTGGTATTAATAACCTTGTATTATTAAACAACAAAATATTATTATATACATTATTGATCCCTGGGCATGACAATATGTGTTTCATTGGTTCGCTGCTATGTATGTATTTACAAAAAGTATATAGGGTATAATAATAATTTAGCCGTTGTTTAACTCATTGAACGCAGGGAATCCAGAATTCCAGACACAATAGAAAATCTATTGTGGCTGGCGCCTTAAGGCTTCATTGACGGTCAAAGGGTTAATACCCATACCACAAACTTCTCTCATTTTTCTAAAATAAAGAAAGAAATAAATGTAGCCTTCATTTTATTTATTACATACATCAGCTATCTACCAAAAAAAAGTCCGCCAAAAACACTACAGCCATTTCAAAGATTTACCTAAACAAACGACAGACAGACAAAAATTAGAAAAAAAAGATTTATGGTGTTTGCTCGGTACATAATATATACATGTAAAAAAAACGGTTATTTCAATATTACAAACCGACACTCCCAACTTTATTTATATGTATATATTTCAAAGCCCGCTGTGTCCACAGCCTGGCCGGAACCGGAAGCCGCGGCGAGAGGCGGGAGGCTGTATTGCTTCTTGAAAATTGGCAAAGTTCGAGTTCGAAGCGCGAAACCGTTTATTTGATTAGGAGCCGCGGTGAGAGTTTGCATCATTGCATTTAACCGTGAAATGCATCGAACATTCAACTTGGGAAATATAGCTTTATTTGTTTTTCACCGCAGTTATTCGTTAAATGTACTTAAGGGGTCAATCACAGATTTCCCAATACAGGAGATGGGGCAAGCCGCGTTTAAAGTGCGACAAATGTAAGCTCAACGAGCATACACTGGCTGCCAGTTTACGCTCTGTGAGACGAGTCAAGACGCACGAATATTACAAGAAATTACCGTTTTGAAATTTGCCATCCTGTGCAATTGTAACATGCCATCATCGCAATGAATCAGTAAATTTACCAAGAAATATAATAACTTTTCACAGGTAAGAACCGAAAAGAAATTGCGACACTGGGACTGCCTATAAACTTGGCGGCTTGTCCAGTCTAATTGTATATTCGGATGTCTATGGGGTCAATTCATGCTTTTCTTTTCATTTTAAGTATATAAGGAAACTTATACATATATGAATGTAGAACGTGTTTTATACGTTTTCTCTCTCTCTTCAACCTATTGCAGTCTGCTGGACATAGGTCCCCCCATTTTGCGCCAGACAAAATGGGGGAGACCGTTTATTACGTTCATGAACAATAATCATTTCTATATGTTTCATATAAACACATTTGTGAACAAGATCACTTACCTTTATAAATCTTTTGGCTTTAGTTAATAATCCTAATGTCGTGTGTCTAGACGCCTCAGGTCCTAAGGGCACCATGTCCTTAAGTTTTTCCAAGCAACATCTGAGGTGTGCTCTCCTGTAACAATGGAAATTCAAATGTTAATTATGGCCCAACTTTTACATATATGTACCTTTACATTTAAATATCACATATCCCTATGAACATTCTCTCTCTCTCTTCAATCTATCGCAGGTTACTGCTGGACATAGGTCTCCCCCATTTTGCGCCAGATATCCCGGTCCTCCGCTTTTCTCATCCAGCTTCCACCAGCGACCTTTTTGCAAGTCGTCGGTCCATCGGGCCGGTGGGCGTCCTACGCTACGCTTGCCGAGACGCGGTCTCCACTCCAGAACTCGTCTGCTCCAACGGCCATCGGTTCTGCGACATACGTGTCCAGCCCACTGCCACTTCAACTTGCACATTAATGATCTTTATTAATGAAATAAAATAAGCGTATAGTGCACACATGTTTGTAGTGTAAATAACATACCTACTATCTCGTAGATAGTAGGTATGTTGTTGGATCTAGGAGAGCGTCGGTGGCTCAGTGGTGTGGACTGTCGCCTTCCTACCGGGAGGGCTGAGGTTCAAATCCCGACACGTACCAATGTATTTTCGAATTTTCGAAAAATATGTTCGTTATCCGACGCTCTTACGGTGAAGGAAAACATCGTGAGGAAACCTTCATGCACGCCTGCGAAGAGATTCGAAGGTTGTGTGTGAAGTCGTCCAACCCGCTCTGGGCCCGCGTGGACGACTAAGGCCTAATCACCCGATACGGGTAGGCTCGTGCCCCTCGGTGGGGACGTTTAATAACCTGATGATGATGATGATGATCTAGGAGATGTGTTATATATAAGCAGCAAGAACTCTACCTAAACAAATCACATAGGCAAGTACTCGTACATTACGTGAATAAATGTGACAGTCATATTTTACTTCATTTAACATGTGTGCGTGATGGTTGGTGGCTCAGTGGTGTGAACTGTTGCCTTTCGACCTGAAGAGTGCAGGTTCAAATCCCACCATGTATATATTTTCGAAATTATATGTAAGTTTAACCGACGCTCTTACGGTGAAGGAAAAAATCGTGAGGAAACCTGCACACTCTTGCGAAGAGATTCAAGGGTGTGCGTGAAGTCGTTCAATCCGCACTGGGCACGCGTGGACGACTAATACTTATGTACCCTTTTCGGGTAGGCTTGTGGCCCTCGGACGTTTAATGAGTTGATGATGAACATTAGTAATATTGTCATCTCTAGGACAGAAAATGATCAAGTGCAGTATACATTAGGACGATTGCAAGCTGATTGGTTGATAGAAACACCCAGACCAAAAAAAACATGTATGAACAAGCACACAAATTGTAATATTGAACACTATCAAATCTGAAACTTTTGTTGTAGTAGCCAACTTCGCAACCATTAAACCAAATTGTTCGTCAGAAAAGTTCTGTTTTGTCAAGCGCTTATTACGCTGAGTGGTCATAACTCTTGGGCACCATTAGCGCTCTAATAAGCCGGGCCGCATGACACATTACGCTTGAAGCGCTGAATTGGCTTTATCACCGTATTATGTGATTAACGTGTAATGTATGATTTTGGTCGGGGACGTGATAAAATAGAAACTATTGCTTGTTTCTGGGCGTTATTATGGGATTTTTGTGTAAATGTTAAACAAAAGACGGTTGTTATAATAATAGCGCTGTGTTAGTGTGTGTGAATTTTTTTATTTTTATTTAGGTACATACACGAACAACACGTAGGTACTTTTCCTTTTTTACGTTTTTGGGAGCAAGAAAGTTACCTGATGGATAGTGTTCACCTCTGCCTAATGACAAAGGCGACACCATAAGTGCCACCGGTGCGTTTGCTTGCCTTTTACGAATGATTACGCTCTACTTAAGGTTCTAATATCATTGAGTAAATTAATTTTGACTATTCTTGACAGTTGTATCACTTCCTGTGGATGACATCATCTAGACTCTTGAATTTGTTTATGTTACTAAGTGAACAGGTCGGTCGGGACGCTCGACTGATGGTAAGTGATACGCCTGACCAACAACTGATAAACAGTTATTATTCACCATCAACGCCGCACTGCGCCCGATACCCGAGACAACAGATGTTAGGTCTCTCATATTCGGATATAAAATGAAGTTTTTCTACAAGCAAAATACAAAGAGCGGTTAAAAACTTTTGTGTCTAATAGAAAAGAACTGTACTCGTGCCTACATATTATAAACAAATGCGTAGAACAATTGTGTTTGAATAATTCAACCTACACGCTAGGCATTCATCATCATCAGCTCATTAAACGTCCCCACCGAGGGGCACGAGCCTACCGTATAGGGTGATTAGGCCTTAGTCGTCCACGCGGGCCCAGTGCGGATTGGACGACTTCACACACAACCTTCGAATCACTTCGCAGGCGTGCATGAAGGTTTCCTCACGATGTTTTCCTTCACCGTAAGAGCGTCGGATAACGTACATATCTTTTCGGAAATTCGAAAACACATTGGTACGTGTCGGGATTTGAACCTCAGCCCTCTCGATAGGAAGGCGACAGTCCACACCATTGAGCCACCGACGCTCTACACACACACACTAGGCATTATTATTATTCATATAATATCTACAAAAGCAACCAAACAAAGGTACTCCATTATAAACATAACGCTCTCAGAGTAAATCGGTGTTTACTGAGTAAGAACGACACAGGTAGACATGAAAGGAATCGATTCGCCCATTCCGAAGATTGGAAATCTTGCACGTCGTACCCATCCTCGCGCAGTGCCGTGTGTCATTTATATGTCAAAGGGCAATAAAAGCCTTGAAGTGACGCGGTGTTTCTTATGGCTCTTTTATAGTATGTATTTACAAATAATGTTTCCAATTAAGCTGACAGTTCACCTGTAGGTAAGTGGCAACTGACGTTAAACAGTAATCCCCAGATATGTTTTCTATGCTCTTTATAAAACGTTTATATCTCCCTACTTTTTGCCCGCGGCTTTGGTCGCTTTATATTCAGCGTAATACCGAATATTATTTTAACTTATTACTCCTTAAGGTATATAGAAATGTTAACCCACTGAATGTCGGGAATCCGGCGACAATAGAAAATCTATTGTTTGACGACCCCTTTGGTGTAATGCTAGAGACGTCCGCTATTACACTAAAGGCCTTTGGTACTTCCGGGTTCGATCCCCGGGCAGTACAAAATTTTGTGTGCATGAACATGTCTGTATTGGTCTGAGTGTTTTCTATGTACAATATGTATGTTATAAAAAAAGTATATAAGTATGTTTATCCGTTGTTTCGTACCCATACTCTACGCTTAAATTGGGCTAGATGACGCTGTGTGAATGACAGTGGATATTTATTTACTTATTTATTAATAATGGTTAATGGCTTTATACATATTTTGGCATGTAACCTTCACCCGTGCGTAAGACCGATACTTTTATATGTATCGTAATGTTTATTAATTTATTAAAAAACCTTTATCCTCGATGGTCACACTTGGGCTCTGTCATAATAACAGCATTGCCGTGTCCACTTTTAAATAATTTTAATGCCTACTCAGCAGACACACGGCAACAAAAGCGGAGACAGGGCCCTTTTGACCAAAAAAATTTCTTTTTGATTAGGTATTTAATGATTTGCTTTTTTCTCTCTTTTCACATTGTTCTTTTTTATGTATCGTTAAATTGTTTGTACTGTTTTAGTTTTGTAATGATCACTTTGTAGTCAAATAAATGTATTTTCTTTCAAAGAAAATGGCGTGACACAATAAACCTTTTTAAAAGACATCGACGTATTCAGCACAAACAGTGTTATGATCCGTCGCGTGGCCATTAACCCATATCGTTTCAGGTTTGATGAGCCATAAATGAAGTAGCCGGTGGGTGCGCAATTACACCGATTGTCCGCCACATTATCATACCGGAGTGCGCCCAATTTCTGCTTGACGACTTTTTTACGAGTGTTCGAGTCGTGCGTAATTTATTACGCCCGTAAACCGGCGGTTGAGGCCTCTGATAACAATGTACAGTGGGCAGGGCTGCTAAAAAAATTGGGCTAAATCTTTTTAGTTTTTTCATGTTGCTTGTAAGCGTCAAAATACTGGAAACGATAGGTTTAATAATATGAATTCATATCTAACGATATTTACATGGTGCCATATTGTTTCAATTTAAGCTAGGCTTGTATTGTAGGTACTGAACAACGGAGAAACATGCTAATACCAATACCTTATTTTGTGAACGTATATTATACGCACATGAGGTCTTGTACTGCCTGGAAATCGACCCCGGAGCCCTTGGTATTTAGCCAATATCAAAGTTCTCATTTATTATAAATACGATTAAAATAAAGATTTTATTTTAGAGTTTCAGATTTTCCAACTGAGGTTGGTGATAGTATTTATATTATCTTTGGAAATCTTGTCACTATGCAGTATTGAATATAATGTGATTTACTTTTTTACCTATGGCAGTCCACTGCTGGACATAGGTCTCCCCCATTTTGCGCCAGATATCTCTCCTCCGACTTTTCTCATCAAGCATCCAACAGTAACCTTTCGCAAATCACCGATCAATAACAAAAATATAAAACTATGTTGTTACATATCTCAGACGACAACCCTAACAGCAAAATGAAGCATCGCTAACTATCCGCAAACGTAGTTCGTCGCTGAGAGCACGTGGGTTCGGTACGCCCGGGGCTTTCATTTAATTACGTCTACCGGCGTCTACGGGCTATGACAACGACGCCTCAAGACGTAATTACATGTTTACGCGTAAGTGGTATACCGGTCCATAAATTGCCATGGTTTAGACGTTGGAACTTTGAAGTATTGTGTTTACACACTTTGTCTTGAATAGACTCAAGGTTGCTCAGCGTGCTATGGAGAGGGCTATGTTAGGTGTCTCCCTACGCGATAAAAACCGAAACGAGGATATCCGTAGGAGAACTAGGGTGACCGACATAGCCCAGAGGATTAGCAAGTTGAAGTAGCAGTGGGCAGGGCACATAGTGCGTAGAACCGATGGCCGATGGGGCGGAAAGGTTCTTGAGTGGCGTCCACGTAACGGAAAGCGAAGCGTAGGCCGACCCTTAACCAGATGGACGGATGATCTGGTTAAGGTGGCGGGTAGCAGATGGATGTCAACTGCAAGGGATCGGTCCGCGTGGAAATCATTAGGGGAGGCCTTCGTTCAGCAGTGGACATAATTAGGCTGTAATGATGATGATGATGAAACTTTGTATGTACGATAAGATTTGTATGTATATGTTGTTGCAATGAATTACTTAGTTGCATTAGATATTTTAAAAGTATATGGCGTGCATTGCATTGGGAATATTTAAAATATATATATTTTACTCACTATTAATTATTTTAGTTCATTCTGATAATCAACCGGTTCATTTTGTTTTTTAGATACTCAGGAAAGTGTGTTTTATAATTAATTACAAACAAAGACGTTACTTGAAAATATATGTGTCAAACATCACTTCTCATCGTATAGCCAGGGCGATAACCATTCGATCAATCACACAGTATTTATGTTTCCCAAAAAGCGTGGTTACAAAAAAAAAATAAGTCATTTTATCCGTAGTTTAGTACAAACAAGTTTCTTACTTAGATTTGTTTTAGATGGCGATATGTGACTGTAAGCTGGTATTAATATTCCCTTCAGCTTTTACCCAATAAAGAAAGTAAGAAAGAAAAATAATGATTAACCACATACACAATGAAATGTGCAAACAGAAAAGTTACAAATGAACGAACACAGAACAATAACAGGTAATATTATGGTGGTGGTGGTGAATAGGACCCAGCCTCAGCATATGCTACAGCGAGCTTAAGACCAATACTGCCCTCCTAACGAAGACTGCAATAAGTCGGGTTTTTGGGCAAATTGACTTCAGAACTTTGTCTTTTTACTGCTAGTCATAACGTATATATGGATTTTGAAAAGGGCTTAAGTCAATTTGCCCTAAAACCCGACTTATTGCACTCTTCGTTAGGAGAGCAGACTAAATATTTACTATTTCCTTAAGCACTTGCACCATAATTTATTTATTAACACCACACGTAATAAACAACCAAAAATATGTAAATAATGTAATAACTCACCAACGGCGATCTCGTTTCTGATATTAATCATCAGACACACGGGTCCGAGCGAACCTCGACCGCTCGGGTGCTATTATTTACGTTGGAAAAACGAGGACCTACTGTCAACCCTACGTGTACTGAATTAAGGCACGCCGTAATGTGCACAAACTAGTGTTGCCACCTGAGTTTTAAAAATAGGGCTTTTGGAGAAGTTAAAAACGACAGGGCTAGATTGAGCATCAAAAGATTTTCTGTTCTAAAAATCCTGAATCATGTCATGAAGCCGTTTTTTTAGAGCGTCTAAAAAAGGTCACCATGACCGATGAAATAGCAAAAAAGTACTTGTTAGCATGTCGAAAACTTCAAAATTTGGTAATATTTTCAAGACAGTGAAAAAGAGCTAGTTGCTCTTTTCGGGCTAAATCGTTAAAAAAAGGAAAAGGTAAGGAGTTCACCTATACTAAAAAGTGCTTGATCTAGCTACGAAAGGGCTAAGGTGGCAACACTGGCACAAACGTTGTTTATGGGCCGCGAATCATGCCGGCCGAGGGCATGTTATTGAAATTACACGTGAACGCCAGAAGTTTGTGCTGTGAACGTTTTGTACGCCGTAACGCTTTTTGTTGGCTATAATAACCGACTTTGTTTTTTATTGTGCTACTATGCCAGAAATGAGCCCTTAATTTTGCGCCCGATGTGATTTTCTTCCGCTTTCCTCATTCGGCTTCCAAAATTTCAACTCTACTAGGTGGTAGACTCAGTACTGAGTCGTCTAGGTAATTACCACAGCAGTGTCAGATATCATCCCATAAAAAAAGAAGTGTTTTGCACTTCTGTGTATCGGGATGAGGGCACTGAAGCTAGTGAAATTACCGGGTATAAGAGACCTAACATCTGTTGTCTCGGGTTTGCGTAGTGCGGCGTTAAACAAGAAAAATACTGTCTATAAGTTGTTGGTCTCCATCAAACCCGCTCTGCCATGCTCAGGCATATCACTTACCATCAAGTGAGCGTCTTGACCACTTACTTGGTAACAAAAAAAATAAATCAAAAAAGTATCTTTTTACTCACAAATAGTATTTTTTTGATTTATTATTTTTTTAACTGTTAAATAAAGGCATTAAAAGTACACAAAGTTGATAATTAACGAACACCGTAACGTCAACGTAATATATTATCGTTTAGACAGCTCGAAATGTAGCTTAAATAATATAGTCACTTAACATAATATAATTATCAGTACATTATGAACGATATACGTGCTTTCTATGTTATTTTGTCAGATTCTAGAGTAAATAAATGCATTTAACTTATGATTATCTCCCCACAGCCCTAGAACAGTATTGCGGCTCTTAAACTACGTACAAACGCAGTTCATGGACCGTGAATGGAGACACGTGAGCGCTTGTATTTAATTACGTCTCGAGACGTAATCGCGGTACCCGTGCGGGACCGCCTTTATTTTCAGCCCGTTCTTATCCGGACAAATTGAACTGGTTTCAACTGGTAAGAAGGGTTTCCGAGGCACATACTTTGAAAGTCCATTTCGCGTTAACGCTTTTACTGTTGTTGAAACGTTGCTTTGTGTTATGGCTTTGTATATTTGAAGATCAGTAGGTAGGTGAGAGGTTCAGTAGGTATTTAGAATCCTGACGGGAGAAAATCAATTTCAATTATCTTTATTTGGCTTATAGTTAAGCCTAAATTCGGCCACATACAATGAGAGCACAAAGGTATATAGACGATTCATGTGGTGTAATGATTGAGACGTCAGCTATTTACACCTAGGTTGTGGGTTCGATTCCCAGGCAATATAAATGTATGTATTGGTTGAGCGTTTTAATATATTATATAAAATGTATTTACAATTAAATACATAAATAGGTACATTTATCTGTTGTTTAGTACACGCTCCTCCTGAATTGGGGCTAAATGGCGCTGTGTAAAAACATAAACCTCCGAGTTTGACCGACGTGCAACACAAACACGTTTATTTGTACTGGCCTTGGTTTGGTCTATTTAAACTAGTTGATTTTAAAATATGCGTGACTAGATGGCGCTTTATATGTATCTGAGAATGTAGGTATATAAGGCTAGACCTCGAATTCACTACCGCTGCCCGCTAAATTCGAAGCCGAGGCCTAAGTGTATTTTATTTAATGTGTTCGGTATTTATTCCAGGACTTCTATGATTAAGGAGAATTATTTTAAACAACTTGTGATTTCAAGAGAATATATATTTTCTTTTATTACATAATAACGCCACTTGAAAGGAAGGAACCAGCTTACAAGGTACACAGATAAAAAAATATATGACACATGACAGATTAAACTTGACTCGATTACTAAATAAACGATTGATTTAATCGTTTATTTAAATTATACAATTCACATTTATACACGTTTTGTGTATAAATGATTTTTCTAATCATTGCTATCATAATATTATTATATGTACCTAATTTGTACTCAATTGCAGGTTGACTCGATTGCACATATATTATCATTATGCATAATTCCAGTCAAAGATGCTCCGACATTCTAACTTTGTGAAGTTGGGAAATCTATTTATCCAGTGAGCAAATGCAAGCTGAAGGAATGCAGCGAACCCAAACTAATTCGCGGTGGAAGGAATGAAATACGTTTGAATAGTTCAGTTATGGCTTGTTTGAAGTTTAGTTTAACAACTGAGATAATATCTTGACTATCCTACCGCTGAATTTGGTGTTTGAATAAGATAATGTCTTATTCAAACACCAAATTCAGCTAAGATAAAGTTTTATTATATTCATTTTTTGTTGGTGAAATAATAAGAGAAAGTTTAGAAACAACCAAGTAAAGAAATAAAAAATCTTTCATCAGCTCATTAACCCACCGAGGGGCACGAGCCTACCGTATAGGGTGATTAGGCTTTAGTCGTCCACGCGGACCCAGTGCGGGTTGGACTGGGTCCGCGTGGACGTTGGACTTCACACACACCTTCGAATCTCTTCGCAGGCGTGCATGAAGGTTTCCTCACGATGTTTTCCTTCACCGTATGAGCGTCGGATAACGTACATATATTTCGAAAATATATAATAGGAAGGCGACAGTCCACACCACTGAGCCACGATGCTCAAAAAAAAGTGACCAACGCGGTTTGGTAAGACATAACAATTACCAATCTAAGACGATTACCGATTAGTAGCCGGGACTTATTGCTAAACGTGCACTTCGAAATACGCAATCATCTTTTTCTTCAGACAATTAGGGGATTCAGCTAATGACCTAACCAAACTGGCGAAATCGTTCATAGTTCTTGAATAGGGTTTGAAACTGTCGTATTTTAGAGCGTAAGTACTCAATATTTATCTTTTCATTAGGTCGAACAAGGGACTTCGGATGCTACATTTTATTTGTAGATAATTCAGGCGACTTTAGCACTTTGAAAATCAGTTCAATAGTTATTTTACGCAAAGGATTATGTTGCGTGTATTCGAAGACCTTATGTTGTGTGATTTTGTTAAGGTAGTCAGGTTTCCTGGTTTGATTCCCGGACACATATGAACATACGTATTTGTATTGGTCTGGGTGTTCTGCGTTGTCTATGTGTAATAATGTCCGAATTTACAGAATAAAATTATAAGAGTTACATCTGAACACCTTAAAATTCCTTACGAGAATTTCCAAAAATCGAATGCTTATTTTTTTAATTAAAATCGCCAGAAATGTATTACAATAAGTCCTTTAGACCGATTGAAAAAAATCAGGTGTTCTGGTTTGTACATTTATACATGGGCGACTTGTTTCTATGTTTTTGTTCAGCATAGCTTCATACAGCTAAATTCACCGACAGCTCAGATACTCTGCAATTATGTTACCACAACGCAATATCGGTTTTACATTCCATTTGATTCGTTGAAATAATTCCAATTTACCTCGGGCTATATTCTGAGCGCGTTCATTATGAGAATTGATATTGCGTTTGTAGGGGAGTTTCAGGGCGCGGTGATTTCGCTTGAGATGAATTCTTAATAATCCTATTGGAAGTGGTGGGTTTCAGCCCAATCTCCATAGCTATGCTGTGCGGGAAGGCCTGTGCCATGCAGTGGTCTGTTAAAGGCTGATGATGAAGATGTTTTATGTTCAAAGTGTTGCGTGTTCACAAAACAACGAAGATGTGTCCCGAATGCAGCGACAACACACATACACATATTTCGAAAAATAAATAAATAGTTATCCACTGACATCCACAGCGCCATCTAGCCCAAGTTAAGCGTGAAGCCTGTGTTGTGGGTACTAAACAAGATAAACATACTTATATACATTTTTTTTGGAAATATACATATTATATATAGAATTCACCCAGACTATTACAAACAAACATGGGGATCGAACCCGGAACCCTTGGTGTTAGACCTCTCAACCGCAACACCAATGGGTCGTCAAATGAGCGTATATTTACCTAAACAAAGAGCCTACAACTGTATTCTCTTGGCGGTTCGTTTTTAAGGCACGGGTGGCGTATCTATCTTTATATATACAGAATATCATTGGACTAATGATTAAGATTTCTTCATGTTCAAAGTTTATTATTTGGGATTAGGGATAGCCCGCATACCGCCAACCAAAAGTCCAAACACTACTATTTCACGGAACAATATCCGCCACTTCGGTGGTACTAGACGACTCATTCATCGAGTCTACCACCTAGTAATAGTTGTATGAAATAATCAACTATATACAAGTTAATGTAAAACGCGTAACAAAAAGCCTATTGAAAATGCAGTTCCTAAAACGAGGCACGCAATTTCTAATTATTGCCGACGCGACCTCGCTTGCCTTTCAAATAATAACTAGGCCGAAAGGGTTCACTCGGGAGATTTATAACCATTCCTATTTACCCTTTGTGCGTATTTACAGCGACTTCACCTCTGTTTTACAAAGGGCACGGTGACATAGATGTCCCAAAACTATTGCGACGTTTTTGTTATTTGATTCGACAAGGCAGTGAATACGTGAAATCTTTATCGTCACCAATACATATGATACAAATACATTCAGGAATGGAAAATGGCGATTTTGTGGTTCTTATTGCTCAGATCAATCATATAACGCAGATTTAAATTAGACAACCCCAAAACAAAGAACTTAAATAAGAAAGGGTAAGACAGTGCAAACAATAAAT
Source organism: Leucinodes orbonalis (assembly GCA_019425675.1). Taxonomy (NCBI): domain Eukaryota; kingdom Metazoa; phylum Arthropoda; class Insecta; order Lepidoptera; family Crambidae; genus Leucinodes; species Leucinodes orbonalis. Next base: position 2,047 of record PQWD01014560.1, on the reverse strand, counting down.
GTGATACAAACATATTCAGGAGTGGAAAATGGAGATTTTGTAATTCTTATTGCTTTGTGTGATTTAAATTAGACAACTACCAAACAAAGTACTTAAATAAGAAAGGGCAAGATAGTGCAGTTTCAAAAAATCTTTTTGGTAGTTATATTGACTAAGTTTTTTATTTATTTAATTAGGCACACCAATACAAAAATAAACAGGACTTAGGACATTGAAAGAACACAATTTTCTTGAAACATATTGTGTAGGTATGTCAATAACAGGTGTACACAAATTCACCGACAATAACAATCAATTATTATACACGAACAAGGTATGAAGTACTAGACAATGTATGCTATAATGTGGCGAGGCCTGTGACATCTTGTGATTTCGTCAACACGTTGCAATTAGTGTGCGCCCAGTCTTACGCGCACAGCTACTCTAACAAAGCTTATTTAAAACCAATACTATTGATACTCGAAGAACGGTGTTAAGTTAATGAGTTCGGGATGAGATCATTTCGAGATAACCAAAAACGAAATGGAAACTCGCAAATGTACATGTTTAGTAAATCAGAAATTTGTGAAATGTTTACCGACTACTAAAAGTGAAATTATGTATTACGTATTCACACTTGCCCGAGGATTTATTTAAGCTGGCGAGTAGTTTTAGGATTGCTTAGTTGTAGACGCTGTTAGCCTTCATATCAACAACACATAGTGAACAAATGTCGAGCGCCCAAATTGATTGCTAGTTACCAGACCGCATGAAAGTTTATATGCGAAGCCTTCATTCCGCAGTATACTTATTTTTTACTTAAATTATGATTATGAATAAATCAAATGTATAATTTACAATCAAACTTTTAAGTTCGATCACCATTTTAAATAGTCTTTTTCAATTCGAATTGAATTTAATCAATTAAACACATAGTAGGGGTAATCCTAACAATTTGAGGGCAGCATTTCGTTTGTGCTGAAACGGTGGAATAGCGCTCACCTATGATGTTGTCGGCTAAATTATAGCCAGCCACTACCCGCAGTGTTCCATTGGACATTACTTAATGGCGGACCCTCGAGAGAGCAGTTAGGGTCGTCCAGTTAAACAAGTTTCTTTACTATATCTCAGAATCTAAATAAACTTGTCATATAGACGTTGTAGCTAACATATAAGCAGTATGATGAATTGGAATAGCTATAAATAAAAATCATAGTCCATTTGACGACCCATTCGGTGTAATGGTTGAGACGTCGGCTACTACAGCAAGGGTTCCGGGTTCGATTTCCGGGCAGTGCACGAATATGTCTGTTTGTATTGGTCTGGATATTTTCTTTGTATAAAATGTATAGAAATATGTTTATCCGTTGTTTAGTACCTATACTACGTGCTTCACGCTTAACTTGGGTTAGATGGCGCTGTGTCAATGTCAGTGGATATTTATTATTTATCTATACGCAAACTAAGCCTGCTATATAGGTACTAAATATGTACATACTTATATATTTTTTTTGGAAATAAATTTGTATTATATTTAGAAAAACGGATTTTTATACTGCAGTACATGTCAGACAGATAATAAATTGAGTTATTTAAAATATCAGTTTTACAAACTTTGATAACCAGACTTTGGCTTAAGAAAACAATTGACAAAATACAAATTTTTGTACCACTAGTAATCGAATTCGGAATCCTTGGTGTAGAACCGACGTATCTACCATTCAACACACGTCAATATTGGTACAAAGAGTCAAAAACACATGTCATGTCTACCCCTCCCCAAGGGAGCCAAGTCCCATCCCGTTGGTCATTTTGCATACAGATTGGGCCCTGCACGTGTCCCGCTGTCCCAGGGCGCGGTCCCGGTACGGGGTTCATTAGGCGGGACGGCATGACGAACATGTGAGGGTCGCTTTCAAAATTCAGGACCGACGTTTACTGAATTTAAAGATTTTTTGGCTAGGCTTTCATATTGAAATGGTTTGCCTATATGTTTTTAGTGCAATAATATCAATATAAGTATGTTTTGGTTCAGTACCATATACTTGACGAAACACAGCGTGAATTG